>PVJI01016243.1:0-38770 GCA_004026765.1 Micronycteris hirsuta
TTGAAATATCTCTCTCCAGCCCCTTCTTGCTTGGAAGGTCTCCTTTGAGAAATCCGCTGACAGTCTTATGGGGATTCCTTTGTAGGTAACTGTCTCTTTTTCTCTTGCTGCTTGTAAGATTCTTTCCTTATTCTTGACCTTGGGTAATGTTATTATGATGTGCCTTGGTGTGTTCCTCTTTGGGTCCCGCTTCTTTGGGATTCTCTGAGCTTCTTGGATTTCCAGGAAGCCTATTTCCTTTGCCAGATCTGGGAAGTTCTCCTTCATTATCTGTTCAAAAATACGTTCAATTTCTTGGTGTTCCTCTTGTCCTTCTGGCAGCCCTATGATCCGGATATTGGGTCGTTTACAAATGTCTCTGAGGTTCCTGAGACCCTCCTCATTTCTTTTTCTTTTTCTTTTTGAAGATTTTTTATTTATTTATTTTTAGAGAGAGAGGAGAAGGGAGGGAGGCAGAGAAGGAGAGAAACAGCAATGTGTGGTTGCCTCTCACATGGCCCTCACTGGGGACCTGGCCCGCAACCCAGGCATGTGCCCTGACTGGGAATCGAACCGGGACCGTCTGGTTCCCAGCCCGCGCTCAGTCCACTGAGCTACACCAGCCAGGGCCCCTCCTCATTTTTTTGAATCCTTGTGTCTTCCTTCTGGTCCATCCCATTGGTTTGAGATCCAACCTCCTTTTTTTTTCCTGTTGGTTCCCTATAAATCTTCCTCCATTATCCTTATCGTATTCTTCATCTGTTCAACTATTTGCGTCTACCTATCTTCAAGTTTTGTTAACAATTTGATTACAAGCATTTTAAATTGCACATCTGATAGGTTGACTATGTCGTCATCCATTAGTTGTAATTTGTTCTGATCTTTCATTTTGGCCATTTTCATTCTTTTTATCTTGGTGCACTTGTCAGCTGGCAGGTGCCTGCAACCTGGGTCGCTTTTTGGATGACGTTGCCTCTGGGGGCGGGGCCTGTGAGGAAGCAATGGCGGCCTCCGATCAACGCGGGCTCCCGTCACTCCTCCGCTCCCCAGTTCCCCACTGCCTTTTCTGCCAGACTGGGTTCTATTGGCTCAGCCCTGGCCTCTCTCCAGCAGCGTCGCTGGCTTGCGGGATTCACCTGTTGTTCGGGGCCACTCCCTGTTCAGGCACTGGCAGCGTGAGCCCCTCCGTGAGAGCTGCCTCTCACTCTGTTCCTCCACCTGGTTCTGCCCCGCTTACCGGCCTGGATGTTCGTCTTCTCCTACCTCCTGGGTGTCGGACTTCCCTTCAGTTCGATTCTGTCTGTTCTGGTTGTTTAATTTTTCGCTACTGCGTTCGTTGTTTAGACACTCTGGATGTGCGGGCAGCGAGTGCGACCACCTTTGCTGCCGTCTTGGCAGAAGTCCCTAAGTATTTCTTTTTTATAATTACTTAATGTTTTCATTTATTCAGTCCTGTGTTGCTTTAATGTGTTTGGTCAACGCACTCATTTACTAGTCTACATTAAAGAACATTATTACATAGCTATCACATAGATTTGATAACTAGATTTTTAATGTGGTAAGTGCCAATTGTACTTTGACGGAGAACTTCACTGTTTATATTAGTGGACTTTAATGGATAAGGTGCCTTGATGCTTGCTGCTAAGTAGGTTTCATAAGGTAAAGTAAAAGCTGGGGGCCACTCTTAAATTTCCAGATGAGTAGGGAAAATCTTCAAATTAATAATGATTTAATAATAAATTTTATATTTCTTAATGCTTTCAGAGCAATTTTTCTCTCAAGAACCTGTTTCCGAGTCTATGTTTTGTCCTTAAGTGTTTTGTATTCATTAAGCAAACTTGAAAAATAAGTTTGAAAAAATAGTTTATCCCCTATATAATAATTTCTCATTAAAGCTACAGTGTATACTGAATTAGTGAATACTGAATTTCCTAGGGAACTACATGAGAACCTCTGGTCACAACAGTTCCATCAGCCAATTAATACATAGCCTTATTTCATGTGTGTTTTTGTTTAAAGACGTTTTATTTAATGTATGTTGTTGAGTCGTTAACATTGACTCACGGCCAACAGCACTATAACTCATAGCAGAAGACTTATTTATAAGACACCTATTTTCTATATGAAGTACAGCCTTCTCATGCTTAGGAACACAGGACAGCACTTCAGCACTGTGCATGGGGGCCATTTTAAATGGTGAGATCACCAACAAAGAGCATAGCAGTGCAAAAAAGTGGCACCAAATAGACTAAAAAATGACACTTATTTATGGAATGAGAACTGAAACAAGAAGGCATATCATTGCCTTGCTTGACCTTAGCTGGAAATATGTGCATTTGGTGATGCAAATTTATTGCTACTAAGTGAAATCACTTGGAGTATTGATTTGGGGATTACAAGTAAATTTTAGCAAGTAGGCAGATTCACAGATCTGGAAGCATGAGTAATGATTATCAAAGTGTACCTACAAATGGACCTGTAGATAAATCTGTCTTCAAGTTTCTCAGGCAGTTCATCCGGTTATTCAGAAATTTTTATTGCATGTCTGCTGTGTGTCAAGAACTGATTTAGGCATTAGAGTTATAGCAATAAACAAGACACATTAGGCTTTCTTGCCCTCCTGGAGTTTACATTTTAGTGGTTCAGAGGAAAAGTGGAAAAGACAGTCAAAAAAATTTTTTAAGTAATTATAGATTGTGAAAACTGCCATGAAAGAAATAAAAACAACAGTGTGATAGGTAGTAATTGGGAGGGCAGGTATTAGTTTAGGTAGGTTATTCAGAGAAAGCCTCTCTAAAGGACTGAAATAATAGCTAAGACCTGAATATGGAAAGGAGCCAGTATATAAAGAGACGGACTAGGAACAGTACAAATAGAGGGAATAGTAAGTGCAAAGGGGAGATGGACAGAGTGTTGTAAGAAGAATCAGAAGCCTTGTGTACCTGCAGCATAGTGAGCAGGAAAAGAATGATAGGTAGATGAAGTTGGAGAGTACATGGAGGCCATATGTAAGGCTTTATAGGTTATTAGAAAGTAGCTTGGGCCCGGCTGGTGTAGCTCAGTGGATTGAGCGCGGGCTGGGAACCAGAGGGTCCCGGTTCGATTCCCAGTCGGGGCACATGCCTGGGTTGCAGGCCAGGTCCCCAGTGAGGGCCATGTGAGAGGCAACCATACATTGCTCTTTCTCCCTCCCTTCTCCTCTCTCTGAAAATAAATAAATAAAATTAAAAAGAAAAAAAAGAAAGTAGCTTGGATTTTATTACAAGCACAGTGGGGGCCAGTGATGATTTTTAGCAGTGGGATGATATGCTATGAATTGTGTTGCTTGCCCCTTCTTCCCCTTCTCTATTTCTCTATCTCTCTCCCTCTCAGTAAATGTTTACTCCCCATTATCTATGAGACCTCATCAAAACCCTGCTCTTAATCCCTCAAACCTTATTTTAATGTAGCTGGGTACTGTAATGGGAGTCAAGTACAGATTTCTGCTTAGAGATTTTAATATTCCCTCCACCACCAACCCTGAGAGCCAAAGATGTAATTGACTAGTTTGAAAAACTGTGACCTGCTAGATTATATTAAATCTAGTACTTGTCTGACATTTTAATTTTTAATCTAAGTTGACTTACTTGATTTTGTCTTAACTCAGCTTTTGGTTTTAGACATTAGAGCATGTCACATCTCTTTTCCTTTATTTGTATTGTTGACAGTATTATAGATGTGCCCATTCCTCCATCTTTGGCCGTCTCCACCCAGCCCCACCGTCCCCGTCACATCTCTTTATACTTACCAAAGAATTGTTTCTCTTCCTTGTATTTTTGCATCCCCTAGAACTCTTGAGATTTTTCCACTATGAAACTTCAATCTCTGGAAATAATTGAGAAACTCTCCGTTTAAAGGGAAATAGGACCACAGCATGAGAGAAGTATCTATACACTTTATGTGTCAGAGGCAGCTATGGTTTACATGTTTGTATCCCCCCAAAATTCACATGTTGAAATGCTGATGCCCAACATGATGATATCAGGGTGCCAGGCCTTTGGGAGATTCCTATGCCGTGAGGGTGGAACTCTCATGGATGAGATTAGTGTTCTTATAAAAGAGACTCCACAGAGTTCCCTGGCCCCTTTCACCACATGAGTTCACAGTGACCTACATGCCATTTCTGTAATCTGGAAGAAGGCCCTCACCCAACCATGCAACACCCTGATCTTGGACTTCCAACCTTCAGAACTTTGAGAAATAAATTTCTGCTGTTTGTAAACTCCCCAGTCTATGGTATTTTGTTATAACAGCCTAAATGGACTAACACAGAGGCTAATAAATATAGTTCTCTTTTTAAACTTTTTATTTTATAACTTATATATAGAATTGAACAGATGGATTTTCACAAACTGACCCTATCTGTATAAACAGAAACAAAACATTACCATTCCTCTAGAAGACCCTCAGTGTGCCCCCAAATGACAACCCTCCCAAGGAAAACAGCTTCTTGACTTCCTACATCGTAGATTACTATTCCTGTTTATGAACTTTGTATAAGTGGAGCTAAATAACATATATTCTTTTGTTTTTGGCTTCATTCAATTAACATGCTTTATGAGAATTATCCATATTGTTTTGTATAGCTATACTTTTTCATTCTCATTGCAGCATAAGATCTTATTACGTGAATACATCAATGCTATTGACATTTGAGTAGTTTCCAGTTCCAGTGCTGCAATGAACATTATTTTGCATGTATTCTAGTGACATATTTATACATTCTGTTACATATATATCCAAGAATTGAATTGTAGGGTTCCAGGATATGCATATGTTCAGCTTTCGTAATTACCAATTTATATTCCAACAGTGTATGAGAGCTTCAATTGCTCTGTATCCTTGCCAATACTCTATATCTTATCTTTCAATTTAGCCATTTTGCTTGGTATATAGTTGTAAGCATTGTAGTTTTAGTTTGCATTTTCTTAATTTTTTTTTAAGATTTTATTTATTTATTTTCAGAGAGAGGAGAAGGGAGGGAGAAAGAGCAATGTATGGTTGCCTCTCACATGGTCCTCATTGGGGACCTGGCCTGCAACCCAGGCATGTGCCCCAGCTGGGAATCGAACCGGGACCCTTTGGTTCCCAGCCTGCGCTCAATCCACTGAGCTAAACCAGCCGGGCTGCATTTTCTTGATAACTAATGAAATTAAGCACCTTTTCATGTGACTATTGGCCATTTGGATATCTTCTTTTTGAAAAAAAGATTTTATTTTTAGAAAGAGGGGAAGGGAAGGAGAAAGAAAGGGAGAAAAACATCAGTTGGTTGCCTCTCGCACAAGCACCAACTGAGGACAAGGCCTATAACGCAGGCATGTACCCTGACTGGGAATCAAACCAGTGACCTTTTGCTTTGCTGGAGAGTGCTTAACCAACTGAGCCGCGCTGGTCAGAGCTGGATATCTTCTTTTATGACATTCCTGTTTAGGCCTTTCGCCCATTTTTCTATTGTGTTATCTGTCTGAGTCTATCTTACTGAATCTGTTTTTATTGATTTTTCTTATTTATATTTTCAAATCTGTGAGTATCATCTGCTTTTTTTTTTTTTATTTTTTTTATTTTTAGAAAGAGGGAAAAGGAGGGAGAAAGAGAGGGAGACAACAATCAGGTGCCTCTCTCATGCCCCCAACTCTGGACCTGGCCCACAACCCAGGCGTGTACCCTGACTAGGAATCAAACCAGCAACCTTTCAGTCTGCAGGCCGGCACTGAGTCCATTGAGCCACACCAGCCAGGGCGAATATCATCTGCTTTGAGAGGCATTCTTTTTTCTTATGAGCTTCAATTTAGCTATGCTTAAATATGTCACATAATCAGCTTTTACTACTACAACTACTTCCCACCAGCTGTAATAGAGGGCTGAAAAGGCAAGGTCTGTTAGCTAATTTTTCTAGAGCATAATCTTTCTTTAGACCCTTGATTATAATTAATTTGTATTTCTCCTACTCCATTCTTCCTTGGCTCCTTGGTAGTGTGTAAGTTGTTATTGAACAGAACTGAGGTTTTTCTCTTTTTGACTATTTTCATTGTCATTAACTATTTGATGTTATTTCTGATATTTTTGTACACTTAGGCACAAGAGAACAGCAACTCCTTAAAGAAGAAGATGAAGTTTGTTAGTTTATACACAAAAGAGGGACAAGACAAGCTTGCAGTCCTGATCCCAGGTCGCCACCCTTGTGATTGCCTGGGCCAGAAGCACAAGCTGATCAATAACTGTCTGGTCTGTGGGCGTATAGTCTGTGAGCAAGAGGGCTCTGGCCCTTGCTTATTCTGCGGTTCTCTGGTAATAGTTTCTTTTTTATTTTATTTTACTGGTTTAATAAATAGGGACATTGACATCCCTTGTACTCTTTTTCATAGTAAATTTTTTCCCTACGATATCCAGTAAATTGTAGTAGCAGGAATTTTTTAGGCAAAAACCCAAGGTTACATCCTAATAATGAGGCTTGTTAATAAGAAGGGTTTTGAGAAGACATATGTTGAGAGACCCAAGTCTTGTGTCAGATTAACTTCAACTCAAGAAAACTTTAGGGCCTAAAATGTCAGATTTTTTTGACAGAGTCTTTGGACATACCCCACAGGGACAGAACCACTGTGACATAATCCTCAGCTCATTAACACTTTTGTTTCCAGGATACCTCCTCTTTATAGCTCTGCAGTGAGAGAATGGCCCCAAAAGTGCAGTAGGAATGACTCTGTTATAAACACCCTAATGAATTGTCTAGAAAGCTTATTCTGCCAGTTGAGCTGGCTGGCTGAAGCAATGGCATTTGGTGTTGGTGAAGGCTACTATTTTATATTGTTTTGTTTTACCTTCTCTTTAATTGCTTTGTTTAGGAGGCTTTACTTTTTCAATATACTCAGAGAACAAGCTGATAGAAAATGGATGACCTGAAAAATGTAATGTCTGCTATCAGAAATGTTCAGAAAATGGCAGTAAATGTTCTTCCTCATGAAGCTTTCTCTAGAGAAGCAACCTACCGCTGCTGGCAGGAACTCTGTCCTACTGCTAGGAAGTACAGTGTTTTCTGTTAGATCCCCTGGAAATCTAACAGTTCAAGAAACAGGAATGTAAAGTATATTGTCCTTAAGCCTGGCAGTTTTATAAGCTTAGTATGAAACTCTTTAAGTAATCCCTTCTTTGCCTTGTTTCTTACAATTGCAGTGATTTTACTTTATTATTTTTTTCATCCTCACCTGAGGTTATGTTGATTTTAGAGAGAGAGAGAAAGAGAAACATTGATATGAGAGAGAAACATCAATCAGTACCCTCCCCCTGCACCCAAAATGGGGATTGAACCCCCAACCTTTTGGTACAGGGGGTGACTCTCCAACCAACTGAGCCACCCAGCCAGGGCTGCAGTGATTTTATAATAAAACTTTATTTTGCTTAATATAGTCATTATTTTATAATATTTGAAGGCAAAAACCAAAATATATATGGTATAAAAGCTAGACAGGATTTCACTAGTGATACTGTAATATGCTTTTTTCTCTACATCTTTATAAGATATCTGCGTATAACTTCTGTAAGACATGGATTGCATGATTAGAACTGGAAGCCTTTAAAAAAAGTGTTGAATATTTTTTGCAATATTCTCAATGATGGCAAATCTCTCTCCTTTGAAAGTAGGTTAGATTTTTATTTGTTTTAATTTAAAAAATTTTTTAAAGAATTTTATTGACTTAGCCCAGCTGGTGTAGCTCAGTGGATTGAGCGCAGGCTGGGAACCAGCGGGTCCCGGTTCGATTCCCAGTTGGGGCACATGCCTGGGTTGCGGGCCAGGTCCCCAATGAGGACCATGTGAGAGGCAACCATACATTGCTCTTTCTCCCTCCCTTCTCCTCTCTCTGAAAATAAATAAATAAAATCTTTAAAAAAAAAAAAGATTTTATTGATTTATATTTAGAAAGAGGGGAACAGAAAGAAGAGAGAGAAACATCAGTGTATGGTTGCCTTTTGCACACCCCCACTGGGGACCTGACCCGCAACCCAGGCATGTGCCTTGACTGGGAATCGAACCAGTGATCCTGTGGTTCACAGGCCATCACTCAATCCTCTGAGCCACACCAGCCACAGCAGGTTAGATTTTTTTTAAAACTGCCAAGTCATTTAGGGTCACTTACAGTGAGATCAGTTTTTTGTATGGTTTATGAAAGAAAGGAGAAATAGAAATAGTAGGGTAAAACACAATTTGAATATATATTTTTTGGTATATTTGAACAAAAATGTGTCAACAGTCTCATTTTCTTATTGCCATACTGATGTGTAATTTAAATTTACTTTGTAGGTGTATCAGGAAAACAACATAAATAAATATTGGACCATGTGACTTTTATTACTTTACAGGTATGTACTCGCGAAGAACAGGATATTTTACAACGTGACTCAAACAAGAGCCAGAAACTGCTCAAGAAGCTAATGTCAGGTAGGCAGGAATCTTCTGATTACTCTCCCTCTCAACGTTTGAGCACATAACATTGAGTGAGAAAACGAATAATTATAGTGGATTATAACCCAATGAGTAAAGTTAATATCCTGAATTAACTAAACGGGGGAGAAGGGACAGCTCTTTCTTATAGAAGAATTCTAATTAATAAAGTGAATGAATCTGATGTCTAGAGTTGACACATACTAATATTCAAAATGTGCAGTTTTCAACAAAAAATTACGAGGCATGCAAAGAAATGAGAAATTATGGCCCATTAACAGGAAAAAAAGATATTAACATAGAAATTGTGCCTGAAGCTCAGGCAAAGGAAACCACGAAGAACTAAGGAAACCAAGAAAAAAGCCCTGGCTGGTGTAGCTCAGTGGATTGAGCGCGGGCTGGGAATCAAGGGGTCGCCGGTTTGATTCCCAGTCGGGACGCGTGCCTAGGTTGTGGGCCGGGTCCCCAATGAGGGCCATGTGAGAGGCAACCATACATTGCTGTTTCTCTCCCTCTCTGTCTCCCTCCCTCCCCTTCTCTCTAAAAATAGATAAATTTTAAAAAAAAGAAACCAAGATAAACAGTATTATACCAAGTAGAGAATATTAGTAAAGAAATAGGAATTACAGGGCTGCCAGTGAAGATGGCGGGCATAGGAGGTACTCTCTCCTCCCACAACCACATCAAAATTACAACTCAGCTACAGAACAAACATCATCCAGAGCCACCTGAAATCTGGTTGGCTGGAAGTCCTACAACTAGGGAATTAAAGAAGAAGCTACATTGAGACTTGGCAGATACTCAGAATGGGCTGGTCCCACACCCACATGTTGTGGATAAAATTTGGGAGGGATATCTTGTAGCAGAGGTCCCTCTGAGGAGCGAGAAGTCCCAGGCCCACACCAGACCCCCCAGCCCAGGGTTTCAGTGCCAGGAAGAGAAGATTCCGTAACTTCTGGTTGGAAAAACCAGTGGGGATTGAGGCTGAGGGAGACAGTAGCTGGAGTCCCAGACAGTTCCTCTTAAAGGGCCCACACACAGATTTATTCTGACTCACTCCCTCTGAGCTCCAGTGCTGGGGCAGCAGCTTAAAAGGCACCAGAGCTATACATGGAAGCAAATGAATTGTGTAAGAAAAGGGTGAAAGGTGAAGTGGTGGCAGCTTTCTCCCTGACAGAATTGCAGTTAGAGGCCATTGTTCCTTTGATGAGCCCTCCCCTACACAGAGCCAGCAGGCAGGGGGCCGTATCTGAGACTCCCATCAACCTGGCTCACATTGCCCCATCCTGGTGGTTCCCTGAGGTCCCACCCCATCCAACTTTTGGGCCTACTCAAGCTGTTTCCAGTAGCTTTTCCACACAAATGGCCTGTCTTGGCTCATCCAGATTTTCCTGAAATCTCTCAAACCAGTAGCATCTGGCCTCAGCATGCTCTGTACCTCTCATTAAGTGGCCCTGGGCTCAGCACTAGCAGCAGGCAGGCTCGGTGTTGCAGCTCTCTCTCACCTGGGCACCTTTAAGCTCATTACAAGTAGCAGCCATCTGCAGATCGCTTTGTAGGTCATGCCAGGTAGTCCCAGGCAGAACATAGATAGTAGCTGACTTTGACCCATACCTACTGGGAGACCCCAGAGCCTGCACACCAAGTGGACAGCTTCAGACCACGTCAAAGCATTACCACCCAACCGCCTACAAGCTACACACTCAAGGGACTGACTCAGCAGGCAATAGAGCCCTGCTGAAGTAAGTCCTGCTCTGTGGGGTGGGCTCTTGCATAGCTGATCTTCCATGGTGGTTGGAGGCCTGGGGGTAAATTCCTCCAGTTGACATGCTAACAGCAATCAAGGCTCAATTACAAGAAGAGGGTTTACACAGCCCACGTGGGTGGGGCACACCTTGAATGCCCAGCTTGGGTGATCAGGGAGCCTGTGCCACTGGGTCCTTCAGAACACCTAACCACATTAGGCCACTCTACCAAGCCTCAGAGACATGGCAGCTCTACCTAATACATAGAAACACACACAGGGAGGCTGCTAAAATGAAGAGACAGACATACCCCAAATGAAAGAACAGAACAAAACTCCAGAAAAAGAACTAAACAAAATGGAGACAAGTAACCTACTAGATGCAGAGTTCAAAATGCTGGTTATAAGGATACTCAAAATGCTGGTTACAGTGAACTTAGTGATAAATTCAAGGGCATAAAAAAATGACCAGTCAGAAATGGATACAAAAACTGAAATTAAGAGGAATTGATAGGGACTTGAAAGTAGAGTAGATGAAGCCAAGAATCATATCAGTGATTTGAAATATAAGGAAGCAAAAAATACCCAATCAGAACAACAAAAAGAGAGAATCCAAAAAAATGATGATAGTGTAAGCAGCCTCTGGAACAACTTTAAGAGTACCAGCATTCTCATCATGGGAGTGCTGGAAGGAGAAAGTAAGAGTAAGAAATTGAAAACCTACTTGAAAAAAAATGACAGAAATCTTCCCTAATTTGGTGGGGAAAAAATAGACATACAATACCAAGAAGCATAGAGAGTCCCACACAAGATGAACCCAAAGAGGCCCACACCAAGATACATCATAATTCAGATGCCAAAGTTTATTATTTTTTTTAAAGATTTTATTTATTTTTAGAGAGAGGAGAAGGGAAGGAGACAGAGAGGGAGAGAAACAGCAATGTATGGTTGCCTCTCATATGGCCCTTACAGGGGACCTGGGCCGCAACCCAGGCATGTGCCCCAACCGGGAATCGAACCGGGACTGTCTGGTTCCCAGCCTGCACTCAAACCACTGAGCTATACCAGCCAGGGCTCAGATGCCAAAGTTTAAAGACAAAGAATCTTAAAAGCAACAGGAGAAAAGCAGTAGTTACCTAGAGGGGGCATCCATAAGACTGTCAGCTGATTTCTCAACAGAAATTTTGCGTGCCAGCGAGATTGGCAAGGAAAATTCAAAGTGATGAAAATCAGGGACCTACAACCAAGATTACCCAGCAAAGCTATACTTAAAATTGAATGACAAAGAGCTTCCCAGACAAAAAGCTAAAGGAGATCACCACCACCAAACCGGTATATTTTGTTTTTTAAATCCTCAACTGAGGATATGTTTAATTGACTTTAGAGAGAGAGGATGGCAGAAAGAGAGAGAAACATCACTGTGAGAAACATCAATTGGTTGCCTCCCCATACGCTCCCTGTTAGGGATCATACCCACAACCTAAGTACGAGCCCTGACTGGGAGTTGAACCCGCAGCCTTTTGGTTTACAGGACAATACTCCAGCCAACTGAGCCACCGTCCAGGGCACCACCAAACCAGAATTATATGAAATGTTAACCGTGTCCAACCTTTTGGCGTCTCTGGGCCACACTGAAAGAAGAGTTGCCTTGGGCCACACATTAAATACACAAATACTAATGAAAACTGATGAGCAAAAAAAAGGGTTTTAAGTAAATTTATAGTTTTATGTTGGGCCACATTCATAACCATCCTGGGTCACACGTGGCCTGCAGTCCATGGGTTGGACACCCCTGGCCAGTTAAAGGGTCTTCCTTAAGAAAACAAGAAGCAGCAGCAAAGATAAAAAATATGAACATTAGCCCTGGCCAGTGTGGCACAATTGGTTGGGGCATTGTTCCTGTAAACCAAAAGGTCATGGGTTTGCATATAACTAGGTTGTGTGTTCTGTCTCCAGTTGGGGCACATATAAGAGGCAATGGGTTGATGTTTCTCTCTCACTTCCATATTTCTCTCCCTTTCTCTCTTCCTCCTTTCACCTCTCTCTAAAATCAATAAGCATGTCCTCAGGTAAGGATAAGAAATAAAAATTAAAAAATATATATGAACATTAAAAAGTCAATAACTACATATTGACAGATGGGAGGGGGGTGGAGGATGGGTGAAAAAGGTGAAAGGATTAAGAAGTGCAAATTGGTTGTTACAGAAAAGTCATGGGGATGTAAAGTACAGCATAGGAATAATATTATAATAACTGTGGTGTCAGATGGGTGTGAGATTTATTTGGATGGTCACTTGGTAAGTTATGTAATGTCTGATCACTGGAACGTACACCTGAAACTAATATAATAATGTATGTCAACTGTAATTGAAAAATGATTTTAAAAATTTAAAAAATATAAAATGAGGGAATGAGGATAATAGAAAATCACCTTTAGAACACCGTAGTACCACTAATGGTTACAGTTAAGATCCACCAATGTATGCTAAAATTGTTGGATGAACATTAAGAATAGCATCTGCAAGGTCACAGAAGACAAGAATTGTCATAGGAGGAGACTAAGACATGACAACTAACTGCAATATAGGATCCTGAGTCGGACCCCAGAACAGAAAAATAACTTTAATGAAAAAAATGTTGAAATCCAAATAAAGTCTATAATTTAGTTAATAGTATTGTACCAATGTTAATTTCTTACTTTTGATAATTGTGCTATGATTATTTAAGATAAGATATTAACATTAAAGGAAGCTGAGTGAAATTTATCAGAAACTTTCCTTTTTTTTGCAACTCTTTTTTAAGCTTTTAATAGTTGAAAAACATGGGAATGAATAAATTAAGGACATTTTTTTTTTTTAATTGTTGTTCAAGTACAGTTGTCTCCATTTCTCCATTTTCCCCCCCACCAGTTAAGGACCTTTTTAAAAGAAAAAATCATATTCATTAATTTCCACATATGAAAGTATTTGGGGTTTTTAAAATACCAGTATTGGTTTGTATTATAAAGGAGCCATCAGAGTGTGTATATCTGTTTCTCCTATATTTCAATTAACATTTTAAAGTTAGTTTCTATGTTGCTATATAGTCTTCATATTTATTGTTTTTCATTTTCGAGTTAATATATTTCATTTTTACATTTCAAATTTTTAATTTTTTATAGTTGTTATTTTTCAGAATTATTAATGAGGTTGAACAGGTCTCCATACTTTTTTTTTAACTTTTTTTTTTAATATCTTTTTTTTTAAGATTTTATTTCTTTATTTTTAGAGAGAAAGGAAGGGAGGGAGAAAGAGAGGAAGAGAAACAGCAATGTATGGTTGCCTCTCACATGGCCCTCACTGGGGACCTGGCCAGCAACCCAGGCATGTGCCCTGACTGGAAATCGAACTGGGACCCTTTGGTTCCCAGCCCGCACTCAATCCACTGCATACTTTTTAAATTAGGGTTTCTATAAGGTCGTTATTATGAGAAAAAGTAATTCTAAGTGTTTTTTTAAAAAGACTTTATTTATTTAGCCTGACCAGCTAGCTCAGTTGGTTATAGAGCATTGCCCTGCTATGCCAAGTTTGTGGGTTTGATCCTTGGTTAGGGTATGTACAAGAATCAACCAATGAAAACATAAATAAGTAGAACAACAAACTGATCTCTCTCTCTCTCTCTTGCAAATCAATAAATTTAAAAGAATATATATATTTTTTTTATTTAGAGGCGGGGAAAGGAGGAGAAAGACAGGGAGAGAAACATCTATGTGTAAGAGAAACAAACGTCATTTGGTTGCCTCTCACATGCCCCCAATTGGAGACCCACAACCTAGTCATGTGCCCTGATGGGATTCAAACTGGCAGCCTTCAGTTCATAGGCTGGCATTCAGTCTACTGAGCCACACCATCCAGGGCATCTAAATGCTTTTTTAATGTTCAAAATATAAGAATCAGTCAGTGTCTCTCTCTTGCTTTCGCTCTTGCTCTCTTTAAATTTTAAAAGAAAGATTTTACTGGATTTTGAACAGGCTTAGAGTTTTATGTAAAATGATAGGTCAGCTGTTATTATTGCCTGGTTGTTTTCCTAACTTTGGTTTTATCACAATTTATGGCTCTCTTTTCTGGGATATATATATATATATATATATATATATATATATATATATATATATGTGTGTGTGTGTGTGTGTGTGTGTGTGTGTGTGTGTGTGTGTGTGTGTGTGTGTGTGTGTGTGTAGATACGTATGTGTAGATATACATACATATTTATTCTATGCTTTCACAAAGGAGATAACACATGTGCCAAGGAATTAATATGTGTGTGTGTGTGTGTAGATACGTATGTGTAGATATACATACATATTTATTCTATGCTTTCACAAAGGAGATAACACATGTGCCAAGGAATTAATATGGGCTTTAGATTTAGACAGACCCAAGTTTAAATTTTGTTTCTACCCTCTAATTTCTGAGTGAACTCAGTGAGTCTATTGTTTCTGAACTTCAGTTTCTTATCTGTAAAGCAAAGATAATACAAACTTTCTAACAAGGTTATTGTGAAGATTAAATAATGCAATATATGTTAAGTGCCTTAGCGTCTAATAAGTTCTCATTATCACTGTCTCCTTTCTACAATTTCTTCTTTTTCTTCCATTATTTAGATTTAGTTTTGATATGTAAGAGTTTGTTTAGAGGTGATATTCAGTTCAACTCAATAAACTTTTTCATTTATAAGGCATTGTATATTGTGTGGTTAAATAGTTTGATGATCCAAATTTCCATAATGGAAGAAATGGAGCTTAACAATTATTGAGAACCTATTACGTGTCAAGCACTGCCTGTGTACTTGTTTGTTTTCCATTGAAATTAAGTCTGTTGGTCATCAGAGTAGAGTCAGATCTTCTGATACTTTATTTTTTGCTGCGCAGTATTAACAATTAATTTGCATTATAGGCTGACATCATTTGATTTCCTTATTGAATTTCAGGGTCAGAGAGTTCTGTAAAGGTGGACGTCTCTACCAAGGACCTTCTTCCTCATCAAGAATTGCGATTTAAGTCTGGTCTGGAGAAGGCTATCAAGCATAAAGACAAACTGTTAGAGTTTGACAGAACTAGGTATGATGTGGTTAAAATAACAAATGCTAGGAAGTAGGTTAGTCCACAGATTCTGCCTATTAAAACATTGTTTTGGCCCTGACCCGGTAACTCCGTTGATGAATGTTGTCTCAATATGCCAAAGTTGTGGGTTCGATCCCTGGTTAGGGCGCATGCAAGAACCAACCAATGGACACATAAATAAGTGGACCAACAAATCGATGTTTCTCTCTTTCTCTCAAATCAATAAATAAAAAATTAAAAGGAAAAAAACATTATTTTGGCACTTGATACATCCTTAGGAATAGAGTATGAAAAAATATATAGGAAAAGAAAAATAGGATGCTTTACGTAGGAAGCCTGCATTTGTTTTTGAATTCATGTTTGAATGAGATTGGCTCCCACCAAAAGGATCCTACATTGAGACATTTTTTTATTTTTGGCACATGCTAGTATACTCCCCAGAAAGTTGATTTGGGTTGACAGAATTCCCCATTTGTTTCACTTGTAGCCATTCAGTCATCATACATATTAAAGTGCCTATCATATGCAAACTGCTGTGCTCAGCTCTGGAGAGTCTACTAGATGCAGCCTCTGGGAGAGTATAGGTAACGGCACTTCATGGGAAGGCATGATTTACCCTTACCCTTCCCTTTGACACTAAATGTGTTTTCTGATTCAACGATTAATATATTAAAATGTCCCTAAGTTGGCTTTTACATTCCTACACTTTTGTCATTTAGCCCACTGATTTCTCTTTAGGAAACAGAATTTGCTAGTTCTGTTTTTTATTTCTTTCTCGCTTTCGTTTTTTTTCTTCTTTTGTACCAAATGCATATATTGAAAACCAGTTAATGGTAAAGCAGATATTAAATGGGACTTAAATGCTCACATTTCAAATGGCCACGTGAGAATGTGAGGGTTCTTAGACCCCCAATCTCTTACTTACCGTAACTGACCTGGTAGTATATCCCCAGCATCATGATCCTTTGGTTAGACACACCTACTACTGCCAAACTGTTTGCTATGAATACATGAGATATAACTCTGAAAGCTAGTCCTTAAGTATGCCCATCAGAAGATTTCTAATTCCATATTTACTCTTAATCCTTTAAAAATCACTTTTAGCCCTACTCAGTAAAGTTAACATTAGAAATAGAATTATAAGTGGAGTACATTTCTTGATAAATAAAAACTGGAAAAATATCTCCCTATTGAAATGGCCCTTTTGCTGATGTGTTCAATGGCACCACTTTCATTATTTAGGTTTATGTATAGGGCCATTTTTCTCCTGAGACGTCTTAAACTTCCCACTCTCAGTCTACTTTATAACCTACAAATCCAGCTGAGTCCTGAATAATTAAAATACATGTATGAGTATGATTTCAGTGTTTCCCTATGCCTGTGTATGTTACAAATTTATAATTATACACAAATCCAGTTGATCTGTGACTTTAGAGTTGTCACTTCACTTCTGTGATCCCTGGGTTTATCATCTGTAGAATGAGAGAGTGGATCAAGATTTCTTCGAGTTCTCAGTTTCTTTTCTGGTATTATCTTAGAAACAGGCCTGATTATCATATCTTGGATTGGCCATTGTATTAGTAAGGGACTGGAGATTTGGGCAGGGGAAACTGACATTAGTAGTAGAATACTAGGGTGTCCTAAGAATAAGCCACAGGACTGAGAGTCCAGATTAGAACACCAATTTCTAAGGGAAAGGGCAGCGATTGGCCCTAGGAGGAATAGACTAGGTCCCAACTATAGAGAGACACTGATACTAAGTAAGCTGCCAAGGCATGAACTCAGATGCAACAAAACCAGGCAAAAGACCAGCTTCAGAAGATGAGGACTAGAATAGTAATAAGGCCAGAAGGACAGTGGATTAGGATGCTTTGTCTTTTCCTGCCTGAGGATGAGATTAGTTTTAGGAGCTAAGCCTAACCTGCAGTAGGAATTAGATATATGCAGGAGCTGGGAACCAAGTGGAGCTTGACTTGGTTTTAGAACATTCTTGGGCCTCCTTGTTTGATATAATAACCTTTAGAACAGCATAAGAGCAAGCTGCGTTGAAATACTTTTCCAGGAATCAAGTCCTTATTTGTCAATAGGCGGCCTGATTGCCAGGTCTTCTTTTTTCTCTTTTTCTTTTTTAGCATTCGAAGGACCCAAGTAATTGATGATGAGTCAGATTACTTTGCCAGTGATTCTAACCAGTGGTTGTCCAAAATTGAGCGGGAAACTCTGCAGAAGCGAGAGGAGGAGCTAAGGGAATTTCGACATGCCTCTCGGCTCTCTAAGAAAATCACCATTGACTTTGCAGGCAGGAAGATTGTGGAAGATGAAAATCCGCTAGCCGAGTATCATAGCAGGTAAGTGGATAGCAGCAGAAAGGGTCTGAAAGAAGGGGGTGGTTTGACTAAAAATTTGCTTCTCATGGATCTGTTATTTTTGTTTTTAAAAAATTAATATTTATTTGGAATAAAAACATGTAAGAGTAGCTAATAAAATTTTGAAAAGGAACAGAGAGGGGAGCTTGTCCTACTACATAATTACTGTAGTTTTATAAAAAAAACTTCTTAAAACAACAAGGTACAGTTTGGGCACAGGACTAGATCGCTGAAACATAGTAGAACCCAGAAAGAGACCTGTGTGTCTGCATTGCGTGTGTGTGCATGGGTGTGTGTCTGTATGTGTGTAAATTTAGTAATTGATGAAGGTAATATTTCTGAACAGTAAGGAAAGGATTAAATATATGATGGATGATTGACCACCAGCTTAGAAAAAAAAGTCTACAGTAGATCTCTACCTCAAATCATTCTATGATAACTTTTACTAAGAAGATAAATATTAAAAAAATGAAAGAATCCAAAAGAAACATAGAAATAAAGGAGAATATAGTCAGTCTTGGTATGATAAATCTCTTTCTAAGCAGGATATAAAACCCAAAAGTCAAAAAGACATAAGATATTTTAAATAAAGTAAAAAAGTACCACACCGAGAGGAAATATTTTCAATATTTTTAATAGTCAAAGAGTAGCCCTGGCTGGTGTGGCTCAGTGGATTGAGCACTTGCCTATGAATCAAAGGGTTGCTTGTTCAATTCTCAGTCAGGGCACATGCCTGGGTTGCGGGCCAGGTCCCCAGTTGGGGGCGCACGAGAGGCAACTGGACATTGATGTTTCTTTCCTCTTTCTTCCTCCCTTCCCCTCTCTCTAAAAATAAATAAATAAATATAAAAAAATAGTCAAGCCCTGGCTGGTGTAGCTCAGTGGATTGAGCGCGGGCTGCGAACTAAAGGGTCGCCAGTTCAATTCCCAGTCAGGGCACATGCCTGGGTTGCAGGCCAGACCCCCAGTGGGGGGCACACAAGAGGCAACCACACATTGGTGTTTCTCTCCCTCTCTTTCTCCTTCCTTTTTCCTCCGTCTAAAAATAAATAAAATCTTTAAAAAAAATAGTCAAAGAATAATATCTGTATTATATAAAGACCTACAAATTAAAAGAAAAAGACAAAAAAAAATCCAGTAGAATAATGGGCAGAGGCTGAGAATAGACAGTTTACAGGTAAGGAAATACAAATAGTCATTAAACATGAAAAGATGCTCAACTAGTTATCAAAGAAATGCAAATTTTTAAACAATGTATCATAAAATTGGCTGAAATAAAATATATATAATATTGCATGATCTGTGAGTGTAGGAAAATGGGTATGCTCTTTTACTGTGGATGGGCGTACTAAAATGGTACAGCCTCTTTCAGATGCACAGCTTAGTGATGAGACAGTTACACACCTTACAATTGGATGCCTTTCTAGGAGATAAACAAGCACAAGCAAGATTAAGCTTTGAGGTGCCTTGTGTCTCGTGTGTTCATGTGACATGAACAATGACCAGACTGAACTATACAGCAGAGGGCCAGTCCCTAATTCTGAACTAAATATATATGAGTGGCATATACATATGTGTGTATAGAGGCACACACAGCTGCACAGAAGGAAGAGCATAGGGAGCCCCCCCAAAATCAATACAAATAAAAATAATAAAATGGTACAACCTCAACACCAAAAGTGAATTTTAATGTACACCATGGACTTAGGGTGATAATGATGTATCATTGGAGGTTGATTAATTGTTACAAATGTACCACTCTAGTGAGGGATGGTTGATAATAGGGGAGGCTCTGAATGTTTGGGACCAGGGAATATATGGGAAATTTCTGAATCTTACATTCAGTTGTGCTATGAACCTAAGACTGCTCTAAAAAAATTAAATCTATTGAAAAAATTGCCATTATGGCCACTTCGAGTTAACAAGAGGTACACATATTGGGTCCAGCACAGTACTGAAATGAAAGCTCAGAGAGATCTCACCCTGATTTCTGTTTTGAAAAAGACACACCTCTCTCTCTCTCTCTCTCTCTCTCTTTCTCTTTCTCTTTCTCTTACATACACACACACGCACCCCTGAATAATACTGAATACAGTAGTGGTTTTTACAAGGCTCAATCCTTGGCTTTTCTCTTTCATTCCTGGAAAATCCACCATAGAATTTTCCTAAACAAAGGTTATTCTCTCCCTACAAGAAATTCTACCACTAGATTCAAAATAATTATTTATTTTTACCTATTATGTATATGATACACAGATATAAAGGAAAAAATATTTCTGAGTGATGGGTTTAGGAATTTATTTTCTTCTATTAATTTGTATTTTCCAGTTTTTCCATAATATAAATGGGTTGTTTTACCAATAAAAATCATTTCATATCTAATAAAAAAGAGGGTAAGCCTTTTAGAAGTGAAATTGGGCAGTATCTCAAAATTTAAATTGTGTAAACTTTTTGACTTATCAGCTATACACCATATATCAAGTGCTAGTTTCTTCATTCCCTTCTCAACAATTAAAATATTTTCCATTTTGACACATGAAAAATGGTATTTCATTATAATTTATATTCACATATCTATACTTTGGTTGTATGCTAGTAAGTCTGAACATTCTAAAAATGTATTGATTAGCTATTTGTATTATTTCCTTTATACATTATATACATTATAGAGTTCTGGATATACTTAACTCTGTATTGTGTCTTAAATCTACAGTATTTCCCTCCTTCAGGTCCCACTGCCCCACCGCCGTATTTTAGACTCACCTCTTCCTTCAAATTCTTGTTCTCTTTTTTTTTTTAAGCTTTATGCCTTTGTTTTTGCTTCTCCTTTGGTTTGGAGATCCCTCCCCCAACCTTTGCCTTTCAAATACCTGCTTCTCTCTTGAACCTACTTAGTACAGCACATGGGATGATAGTATAATAACCACAGATGGATTGTGCCTCATAGTATTAATTACATCCTCTCATGTTTTGTTCATCTTTCTAGCTGTCTTAAACCTGCAAATTAGATTCTAGGCTTTTTGAAGGCAAGAGCCATGTCCTCCACACCTTTTAAGTTGCCTTGCATATAAGAGGTTCCTAACAACTATCTCTTTAATTATATTCAAGGTCAGGTTCAGCCTTTTCTACTGGTAGAAGCTTTTCATTATGTTGTGCCTCAGAATTATCATCATCTGCATTTGTCAAGCATCCAGCAGGGGCATGGAGTAAAGTAGCAAGTAATGTAGTACTATAGAATAGAACAAGATATGGTTTCTGCAGGACCTGTGGTCTCTTGCTTATCCAGGAGAATGAGTTCCACAAATGAAAATTATCACATAGGTTTAGAGCCAAATAGTCATACCAAGCATGACCATAGGATGTATCTGATGATTAAGCAGTAGGTGCTACAGGACTTCAGAGAAAGGGGGAAGTATGTTTATATGGAGCCAATAGAGGGCCTCAATAGAACTTTGGGGCCTTGAAGGGAGACTACAATTCAGATCAGCATGGAAGAGTGGAGTGAGTGGGCAGAGAAATAATTGAATGTGTTGAGTAAATAGGCTGCCATAGAATAATACTCTCTTGTGGGTCAGACTGTTTCTAGGCAACTTTTCTAATTCTGGCATTTTAATAATCTAGGTAAACAGATGAATGATTGTAGTGTGCCCAACCTATTTTCTTAGCATTCTGGAACTTTTGCTAACTCATTCCTTAGTGTTCTTGCAGTGAACAGAAGGAAGTTGGGGGGCCAGGGAAGGAGGTCATCCACGAACCCCTCTTTGAATTTTAAATTTTGTTACGGTAGAAGGGTTGTTGGAGATGGTAAGTAAGGATATTCTGAGCATAGAACATTACCAATTATTGCATCCTTTGGTTTGTTAACCACAGACGAGATGAGGCAATACAGGCCATTGCCAGTGGAACCTTGAACCAACCACTGACCAAACTGGATAGATCTTCTGAAGAGCCTTTGAGGATTCTGGTGAATCCCAACCTGTACCAGTCCCCTCCCCAGGTTAGTGGATCTTTGCTCTAACTGATAATGAGAGAAGTTTGGGCCCAGACATTTCTCCTTTCAAGTATGCCTCTTTAATAGGCTTTAAATACCAATCTGCTTTCTCGACACACTTAGCAACTCTATTCTCTGGCTCTATATATTCCAGGTTTTTTGCAGCACTTCTGACGAGTTGACCTGTATTGTCTTCTGAGTATTTCCAAAGAGAGGGCTTTGTTAAGTACTGTGGAGATTTAGACAGTAAATCCATAGTCCTTTTGTTAATGGTTTTTTGGGGGCAGGGGGTATATTTTATAGAGTATGGGTAGTCCCATAGAGTGATGTTTTATGTTAATACATCACTTTTTACGTGTCATCATTTATTTTTCTATCAAGTACATTAAATATCTGCTATGTACAAAGACATTAGAAAGTGATCAACCAGACATTATTTCTATCTTCAAAGAATTCATAGACAAGTAGAGGAAAAGATTACATAGGCCCCTTTGAGACTAGTGGAGAAGTAAATAAAGAACGTGTAAACCTGAGGAAGGGAAGACTGCTTCCAGTTGAGGGGAATAAAAAAGGCTTTTATAGGGAAGCTGGCATTCATTAAAAGTAAATATCCAAGAAAATGGATGTTTGAGGATGGTAGGAAAAAGTATTTCAGGTAGAATGACCTGTAGGAACAAGGCATGGGTCCACAAAAGCATGGGAGACATATATAGAGAGAGTAGTGAGTGTAGGCTACCTAGCTAGTACTCATAAAAGGGATTATTATGAGATTATTAGAGTAGGGTTAGGTAGGTAGAAACCAGAGCTTAAATGTTTAGGTAGGAAGTTTTCATATTTTTATTTTGTAAATAAATGTGAGCCAGAGAAGGTTCTTGAACAGAGAGGTACAATCAGAGCAGTGGTTTACACAGCTTAACCGGAAGTCTTTGTTATCAGCACTGTATGCATACAGGGTTCTTTGCTAGGTGCTGGAAAATTAAAAGATAAAGCCCCAATGCCTGTCCTTAAGGACTTCAAATTCAGTGGGAAGAGTATTTGTATACAAATAATTAAAATTCATTAAGGTAATTGCTTTGATGGCACATGTCATAGGTCTAATAGGACTTTAGGAGAGAGTTCATAAGCCCACCAAAGAAGTCACAAAAGAAATCGAGTTTGAGAGGATACTTAAGGAATGAATAGGAATTTCTAGGCAGACAAATCTGGGGAGGGAATTCCACATAGAAGGTACAACATGTACAAAGGCTCAGCAGTTTGAGAGCATTGTAGGTTTGGAGAACCACAAGTAATTAAGTATTGTTAGAAATTAAAATTGGACTAGTAAGTAAATTAGTTTCCTAGGGAAGCCATGACAAAGTAGCACAACTGGATGTTGGCTAAAGACAACAGAAATTTATTTTCTCACTGTTCTCAACACTGAAATCAAGGTGCTGGCAGGGCCACGCTCCCTCGGGAGGCTCTACTGGAGAATGCTTTCTTGCCTCTTTCAGCTCTGGTGTCTGCAAGGCATCCCTTGGTTTGTAGCTGTGTCACTCTAATCTTTGCCTCTGTCTTCACATGGCCTTCTTCTGTGTGTCTTTGTGTGTTTTCTCCTTTTATAAGGACACCAATCATTAGATTTGGGGTCCATGCTAATCCATTATGACCTTATCTTCACTTGATTACATCTACAAAGATTCTGTTTCCAAGTAAGGCTCTGGGTGGACATAAACTTTGGGAGGATACTACTAAATCCAGTATAGTAGGCAACATCTCATCATGGAAACCTTTATGTCTCATGCTAGGGAGTTTGGTTTTATCCTAATATAGGCAAAGAAGAGACCTTGATGAATTTCAGTAGGTTGACTTGACTTCCATGCCTGTGTGGAGAATGGATTGGGGGTACAAGTAAGACTAGAAGCAGGAAAATTGCTAAGAATGTTGTTATAGTAGCCGGGGAGGAAGATGCCAAGGGCCTAAATCAGTGTTGTAGCACTAGCAGGGCAGTAGAGAGTTATTCAGAGACTAAACATGTAGATGAGGAGACCAGTTAGCAGGCTCTATAATAGTGTTATTGAAAGGTAATAAGAGCAAAAAGGAAAAACGACTCATGGACAACAGTGTGGCGATTGGTGGGGGGAATGGGGTAGAAGGGGAACAAATGGTAATGAGAAAATTACAATTAAAAAAATAAAAACTATTAGAGTCAAAACTCAACAGAAAAGGTAATAAGAGATGAATTTAGCAAAGTGACTGTGAGAATAGAGAAACTGATATTAACAAGAACTGTAAGAGAGAGAGAGAATTTTGGCCTCAGAATTGTTCAAATAAAAACATTTTTATGAAATCACTTATGTCCCCTGTAATGGATCAGTTCTTCCTCTGTGTTCCTACTTAAGGGCTTATTATCCCTGCGTAGTGTTTACTCAATTCTGCCTTATGTTTTGGATAGTTAGTTATGTATCTGTCTTCTATTAGGATTATAAGTTCCTTAAATGCAAGAACTGTATCTCTTTTATGCTTTATATGTGTTGCTACTTTATGCTTTTTCATATAGTTAAGTATTCAAATATTTCTTTTTAAGACAAATCAGTTAAGTAGACTTTTAAAGTTTTATTGCAGAAGGATTCTTAGAAATTTATTTAGTCCAACCTCATCATTTTACAGTTGAGAAAACTGAAACCTTTAGGGGTTAAATGATTGGTCAGAGTTTCTAGACTACCACTCTAGCATTTTTTATCCTATAAATTATACTAAATAAAAAGTCAAAAATTAAGGCAACTAACCCCAACCTCACCATCCTAATAAAGCCTCTTTCCCTCCCTTAAATTTTGGAGCACTCAGTCTTCTTGCTCTGGATGGAAGGAACATTAACCCTTGTCATTCTCTGACTGAACTACTGCCAGGACTCTTCATTCTCCTATAATTACCTGTACTCTGTAATTTTCTATACTCTTTATATGATGGGACCCTTGTTTCTGTAGTGATTCATCCTTTCTTGTAGGGGACAAGTTGTTCAGTTCAGGGTAAGAGAATATTTCATGCATCCAAGTCAAAACTGCTGCCCCCGACAACATCTGTTTGGCTTTATGGTGGTACCAGCATGCGATCCTGCACCCTAAGTACATGAAGAATGTACAGACAAAAATGTTGAACCTTCATTTGACTGGTAGATTTGTGTTGGGAAACTTTCCAGCATCCAGTATGTGGTATTAACAAGCACAAATTGGAAAAAAATGACTGATCAATTATTTGGTCTGATAGTTGTGCTGTTGCTGGAATTAGGAAGCGTTGTATGGAGATTTCAACATTCTAATTGTTCTTTAAGATGGGACCTTGTTATCATACCTGGGGCGCCTCCTGAATTTATACTTTCTCCAGCGTTTTTGGCCCTGTTCAGACAAAGATGGGATAACATTTTCTAAGAATATGTTCCCACTATGATTTCTTCATGATAAGCAACATTCATCTTATTTTTTATACCTACTTCAAGGTCTTCCCTTTTCAGAATGTGTTTGGTTCTTTCCCTGTGTAGTGGATAGATCAGACAGGTGCAGCCTCACAGAAGAAGCCTTTGCGTTCAGCAGGATCAGAACCGTTCAACTCAAACCGGCAGCAGTTGCGAATCCAGGATGGAGAATTTCAAGAAGGCTTTGACGGTGGCTGGTGCCTCTCTGTGCATCAGCCCTGGGCTTCTCTGCTTGTCAGGGGTATTAAAAGGTAAGAACAGAAATGAATCTTGGCAGTGAGAGCTTTTACAGTGACATAAGGTAGAATTATGGATTGTAATCTATTTTCCCTAATCTAGTGATGATTTAGAATACATAGTATGTAGAATTTTTTTTTTTAAGATTCTATTTATTTATTTTTAGAGAGAGGGGAAGGGAAGGAGACAGAGAGGGAGAGAAACAGCAATGTATGGTTGCCTCTCACATGGCCCCCACTGGGGACCTGGCCTGCAACCCAGGCATGTGCCCTGACTGGGAATCGAACCAGTGACCCTTTGGTTCTCAGTCCACTGAGCCATAATACTAGCCAGGGCAGAGCCAGTGCATTTCAGTTTGCTTCTGCTCCAGGGCAACCAGGCTCTCAGATGTCTGTTTTTTCATTCAGTTCTCTGCAATGTAGGTGTCTTCCCTTTTTATTTTTATTTTATTTTTCAATTTTTATGTATTTATTTTAGAGAGAGAGAGAAACATCAGTTTGTTGTTCCATTTATTTATGCATTCATTGGTGGTTTCTTGTATGTGTCCTGACTGAGGATCCAATTTACAATCTTCGTGTATTGGACAATACTCTATCTAACCAATGGAGCTGCTTAGCCAGGGCAAGTGTTTTCCTTTTAAAACAAATTAAAAAAAAAAAAAATATATATATATATATATATATATGTTTATTGATGTTAGAAAGGAAGGGGGATGGAGAGAGAGAGAAAGAGAGAACATCAATGTGAAAAAGTAACATTGATTGGTTGCCTCCCGTATGCACCCTGACTGGAGATTGAACCTACAAACTAGCTATGTGCCCTTACTGGGAATTGAACCCCCAACCTTTTGGTGTTTGGGATGACACTTCAGCCAACTGAGTCACACCAGCTAGGGCAGGTGTCTTCCTTTTTTAAAGTAGAAAACTAAACAGCTTGTTCTCTGCTGAGGGAATCAAAATGTTTACATTTTTCTCATCCTGTTTTGGATCTGTATTACTCAGATTTTCTCACTGAAAAGAACAGGATGAACAGCATCCAACTCACAATCACTAATCCCATGGAAATAAAGTGGATGGGCCCGGCTGGTGTAGCTCAGTGGATTGAGCGCGGGCTGGCAACCAGAGGGTCCCAGTTCGATTCCCAGTCGGGGCACATGCCTGGGTTGCGGGCCAGGTCCTCAATGAGGGCCATGTGAGAGGCAACCATACATTGCTCTTTCTCCCTCCCTTCTCCTCTCTCTGAAAATAAATAAATAAAATCCTAAAAAAAATAAAATAAGATAAAGTAGATGGTTCTTCCACACTTGTGAGATTATTTTCCCAGCAGTCCTTCAGGTTATTTGGTGTAGATTCATTCATTTACCGAGTACCTACTATGTTCCCAGCACTCTTCTAGTTTATCTATATTGGACAACTAAGGATATGAGAAATTCCCTATTTCCCATTATAAGAATAGTATTATGGGGGTATATTATCAAACTTCTTTATTTTATTGGTGGGAACAAAAAGAGAAACATCTTTTTGTAATCTTTGGAGTAATTACATTCTCTTGAATACATTCTGTTCCACTTAAAGATTCATTCAAACTAGTCAACAGGTTGTTTAATCATCTACAAACAACATAACCCTTTATAGAATACTTAAAAATATAAATGCTTGGCTGGTGTAGCTCAGTGGATTGAGTGCCGCCCTGCAAACCAAAGTGTTGCCTGTTGGATTCCCAGTCAGGGCACATGCCTGGGTTGCAGGCCAGGTCCCCAGTGGGGGGCATGTGAGAGGCAACCACACACTGATGTTTCTCTCCCTCTCTTTCTCCTTCCCTTCCCCTCTCTCTAAAAATAAATAAATAGAATCTTAAAAAAAATATATATATATACATTAAAAAATAAATAAATGTGGTTGCAATTTAAAGAGTAAAGATGATAAGCATTTTTATTTACTTAAATTCTATTAAATGATAATTATAAAAGTAACTATTTTTTTTTTAAGATTTTATTTGTTTTTAAAGAGAGGGGAAGGGAGGGAGAAAGAGAGAGAGAGAAACAGCAATGTATGGTTGCTCTTCACATGGCCCTCACTGGGGACCTGGCCTGCAACCCAGGCATGTGCCCTGACTGGGAATCGAACCAGGACCCTTTGGTTCCCAGCCCGCGCTCAATCCCCTGAGCTACACCAGCCAGGGCTAAAAGTAACTATTCTTGAGGAGTTATTTGTGGGTGAGAAGTTTTCTGTCAGGCTGGAGAACAATTAACAAATCTTGCAGGAAGAGGTTAGCCTTTGACTCAGTGAAAGGCAAGGATTTCGATTTTTGCATGACAACTTGGATGCCAGGTTGAAAATAGAAGATTTAGGTTATAGAAGTTCCAAGGCTAGTGAAAACTCCCAGTCTGAATTATAGAAAACAGATTAAAAAAAAAGTTGGAGCTGAGAGAGATGAATTGTCTTTGGTCTTATGATTGGAAAAACTAGAGAACACAGTTCATACTCAAGTGAAGAGTAGTGTGGGAGAACTGTTTTTCCCAAAAAATACCCCTCTTGTTGAGGTGTCATCTACAGATCTCTTTATTCAACTGGATAATTTGCTGTATATTAGGAGATCCTCCTGGACATTAGAATTTAGATTGTTTTTGCTAAATTTATGCTTGTTTAAGGGTGGAAGGCAGAAGCTGGTATACCCCTCACAGAGGACGACTTTGGATAGCAGCCACAGCCAAAAGACCCTCCCCTCAAGAAGTCTCAGAACTCCAGACTACGTATCGTTTTCTTCGTGGGGAAGGTAACGGCCATCTATTCTCCTTTCAGTCTTACTTTGTGGAGAGACTTCATTAACATTCACATTTTTTTATTGCTTTCTGTGGCATTTGGGGGGGCTGCAAGTGACTTTAAACTGTGTGTTTGTTTAGTGGCAAATTATAGACACCTGTTGAAAGTATTAATTTGCCAAATAGTGCAAATAAAAATATCAGACCAAACACCAGAAATCAACCAACTAGTCTTACTTTTAAGTGAGAAAACTTCTCCTTTTTTTTTTTTTTTTTTTTTTAAACTATAAAATGACCACTATAAGCTCTGGGATATTTAGATTGGAAACAACCACAAATAAGAATTTTTATCTGGAATGACCCAAATAGACACCTGCTGTTGGATTTGGACAGATCAAAGTTGGTTGACTTAGCAGTATATTTTGGGAATTACCCTCAGGACACTAAATTTGGATCCTAAGATACACTTTTACACTTTTGCCCCTTGGTTGTCTTGTTTTCCTTCCTTTTATCCAGCTCATACAGTTCTTTTTAAGGTAGAATGAGAGGATAATTACAGAAACACCTATAATAAGTTTTTATTTTTATCTTTTTTAAAGATTTTATTTCTTTTTAGAGAGAGGGGAAGGGAAGGAGAAAGAGAGGGAGAGAAGCATCAATGTGTGGTTGCCTCTCACGTGCCCCCGACCGGGGACCTGGCCCACAACCCAGGCATGTGCCCTAACTGGGAATGCAACCGACAACCCTTTGGTTTGCAGGCCCACGCTCAATCCACTGAGCCACACTAGCCAGGGCACCCTGGAAGTTTTTAAGAAACCAAGCTTTAGGAATCAAAAGTACTGTTTCCATAAAAATATGTTGTGTCATTCTTAAGTATTCTTAATATTACATTTTTATGTGTTTTCTCTTGACATCTGTTCCTTGTTTCCAAAACCCTTCACCGCCAAACTCCAATCTGATCCAGGTAAGTGTAGTAGAATTGATTTTTTTGGAGTGAAGTTCTGGGGTCCTTGAATTTCGATGATGGTATAGGTAATTTTCCTATAGTTTATAACGTGTATAGTAGACTAAGCCAGCCACTCAAATTTTTTTTTGCTAAAATATGAACAGTGAAGCCAAATAAAAAACTCATTGTTTTCCTTATATCTACAAATATACAGTAGAGAAAGTGATTTGTTCAGAATTGAAAATGGATTTGTGAGTTCCAGGTTACAAAGAAGGGAATTTAATCCTGTTATTCTTGATTCAGATGTGGAATTTCCCAACGACTATCCATCAGGCTGTCTTCTGGGCTGTGTGGACCTAACTGACTGCTTGTCCCAGAATCAGTTTAAGGATCAGGTAAGTAAGAATACTTCTCTTGGACAGATGCTTGGTTTGCCACCACAGCAGGCTATGGATCCTTCAACACAGGATACCGTGAAGATAGTAAGGTGCTAGCAACTGAATTTAGTCATGTGAAGAGAACCTTTTAATTAGGAAATATTGAGGAGAGAAAAGACCATGGCGGAAACAAAAAATGTAGTGATGCTTTGGTTTCCAGTATATGGAGGACAGGTACATACACATTTCTGCATAGAAAGCTTTTGCCATAGTCCAGCTAACAGGTATAGGGTTCTCATTTCTTAATAAAAGTTTGCTGCTTTTAGTGAAGGAATACTATATTATTCCTCGAATTTCAGTTAGGCCGAGGGGAATGGTAGGGTTTGTTATTACTATTTCTGGAACATTTGGTCTAGGCCAGAGAATTCGTGAAAAGCAAATGTTTGAACTCTGATTGCCTGGACTGTGCCAAGTTTGGGGGAGGTGTGTGTACATGTGTGTGTTTATGTATGTATTTTTTTTTATTTTGTTCATTAAAGATTGAACTGACATAAAGAAAGTACATTTTTGAACAGCAGAGGGAGCCCTAGGACTTTAGCTTAATTGGAAAACTTGAAATTAAAAACCTTATGTTTAGACTCAGACTAAAGAAATCCTCAATGGGCAGGTGCATCCTTGAAGCATGAAGAGTTTTACCTAAGGGTATGTTTTTCCTGTTTTGTTTTTTTTTAATAGTTACTTTAAACTGTCAGGCTTTCACCACTGTGCTTAAGAAAATGTTCTTCAGCTTAATTTTTCTCAGTAAATTTTTTGTTTTCCAGACTTATTTGCCTTTCATTAGTGTTATTACTATCTGCTTTTAATTTTTTTATTTTTTAGATTTTTTGTTTACTTCTGGCATGAATGTTTATTCCTAACCTTTTTTTTCTATTCTTAACACCTGATCTAGACCTAGGCAAAACCATAGACATGAGGAGGCTCTTTATTTTCCACACCTTTGTGCCTGTTCTATTCCTCTTTGGGCCCTTTGCCCATTTTTTCAGTGTCTTTTTTCCATCTGCTTTTCTCCTTTTTTTTTTTTTTTGGTCAATCTAGAAGTAATATAAAGCTTTACAGTTTTAGAGACTTTCACAGTCATTAATAGCATAGTATAACTATTATATGTTCCTCTTGGGATACTTCATTCTAAAAAAGAACCCAGGAGCATCTGGCAGTGTGGATTGTGGTTTTGGTAAGGGACCTTCCTTTACTTTCTCATTTGTCAATCAAGCGAACTACCACCTGACAGAAGATCAAATGATTTATGTCGATAGAAAGATAGACAGTCTTCTTTCTGCACAATTTTTGTAGAGAAGGGTGGGAAACTGTAGTCCTAGTCTCTGGAGTACCACAAGGCCTACAGAAATTAGAACTCTAATTAACAAAACAGATCTTTTTGGTTTCTCCAGGCTACCCATCTTTCAGGGTAAAATGATACTTCTCCTTGAGCTTATATTCTCTGTTTTATCCTGAGAATGCTGAGGGGAGTGCATAGAAGTGTAGGGATCCTCCCAGATCTTCCCAGCCAGAAGTCATGGCAACTCTCCTTATGAATTTCCTGGTGCGAAAATGCCAGAAGCCTCTAGATTTCATTAAACACAGGAATCCCATGCTTATTTTCCCTGTAGTCAGCTTTTCTGTGGCTTTTCTCCATTGTTTCTATTCTGTGTTTGAGGGTAGCACATGAATGTATTCAGAGTTAATATTATCCCCATTTGGTGATTGTTTATCAGGTAAGGATCTTACCACTTTTAAAATAGTAACTTTCCTAGTTGGCTGCTTTTGCAAAATGTCTCAAGCACCCTTGGTAATAATCTCTTTGTGCTCAGGTTCTATGATGTACACAATGTGATTGCCTAGTCTGTTTTACCAACCTTATTCTCATTTCTGCAGGAATGAGTTGAGAGTTGAGGAATAATAACCCGAGACTAGCATTTCCCAAACTATTCCATGGCATAGGTGTTCTCTGGAAAAAAAGGGGGAGTGATTGTGAAGCTTCCATGGACACATACGTCGGGAAAATGTATTTGGATTAAATACATTTGTTTACTGAAGACCTTGTCATAGTTCTTAATTTGCTAGTGTGTATTATGACTCTCTGATGTCACTCTCTGATATTTCTGGTGCATGTAACTTGGATTGTTCACAAAACTTTTTGACCACAATCTACCCCTACCTTACACACACACACACACACACACACACACACACACACACACACACACACACACACACACAAAACCTACTTGCATACTGCAGAACTGGTATCTTGTATGTACAGTTTAGGAAGTGCTAGTCTGGGTGTGTTTGTTTTCTTTTATCCTCATAGGTCAGCTCACTAAGGGAGTATCATCCAGGAGATGCTTTCCTGACCTATGTCTCCTTTCTGCATTTCTACACTCATTTCTCATCACCCAGATGAACTGAATTTTCTTTGAAAACCAGTGCGGATATAGTGATTTTTATTTCAACTGAAACTAATCTCCTATGTGACTTGGGCCATGTTTCACTTCTCCATGTTGCTCCAAATTTTCCTTTCCCCAAAGAAACTCTAACTTACTACCTGACCTCGTATTCCTGGCCTTTCTTTGATAATAAGTTAAAATATACTAAGCCCTCACTATTTTAAGCATAGTGTGATCATTTAATTAAAAAAGAAAAAACCCAAAAAACTAACAGCCCTGGTCTGTGAGTCTCAGTGGATTGAGCACCAGCCTGTGAACCAAAAGGTCGCCAGTTCGATTCCCAGTCAGGACACACACCTGGATTGTGGGCCAGTAGGGGGCGTGTGAGAGGCAACTGGTCTGTGTATCTCACGCATCGATGTTTCTCTCCCTCTCTTTCTCCCTCACTTCCTATCTCTCTAAAAATAAATAAATAAAATCTTTTAAAAAATATAACAAAAGTTTTATTAGTGGTTGTTTAAAATCAAGTGCACTACAGGAGAAATGGCTTTAAAATATGTGCTTAAAGTGCTTTCCCCTGAGCTAATAATTTGTCTTCCTTTTTGTCTGTTACGAATAGTGTGGCTGGCATGGTTGATTTGTGCCAGAAAAAAAATCCCACTAGACCTTCAACCCTCCTGAGTAATAGCAGGGGATTAACCTAGACAAGGTAGGAGTACTACAGAAAGCGCTATAGGCTCAACTGAGGAGAGAGGTAGATGAGAGCCATCTAGTTAAAACTTCTGTATTCCCCTGGAAGGAGCCCATGCCGTTTGCCAGCATTTTATCTTCCAGCAGCAGATGTAAGCTCTCAGAAACAGCAGGGAGGATGTTGACTGCAACATTGCATCAAGGCTGTGGTTTGTAACCTCAATAGTAAGGCAGTTAAAACTTTTTTTTTTTTAAACAAAGACATTTTGATCGCCAAATCCATAACCATTAGCAGCTGTGGTTTGAACAGTCCTCTAGACCTAACAAGTTTTCAAACAGAAAGTTGAGTTGGTGGCTTTTGTTTCTGCATGTCTGTTCTGTGTTATGTTTGTGCTATTTATATCTCTGTCTTCAATAGAAAATCTGATTTGTCTGAAATCTCCAAGGTCATTGATTATTTAGTGTCTTCTGTACTGAATCCATTTCTCTCCTACTATTTTACCAAACCTCTAGTCCATTTGATCTTATGGTTTTTATAATAACCAATACCCTATCTTTAAGGAATTATGTTGAAGAAGTTCTACTGCTGGGTGCCTGTGTAACTGATATTAGCAGTAGAATTGCAGTCTTCCAGCGGGGAAGACTTTTGTAAGAGTAGTGAGGCAACGCCAATCTTCAGGAAAATTGCAGATACCACTTCATATGTGCATATCATTGGCTTGTATCATTGATGGATTGACTGTAAGTCCAAGAGGTGAGAAATTAGAAAATGAAGAAAGCAATTAATAGTAAATATTCAAGGCCTGGCTGGTGTGGCTCAGTGGATTGAGCATGGGCTGGAAACCACAGGGTCCTGGTTCGATTCCCAGTCAGGGCACATGCCTGGTTGCAGGCCAGGTCCCCTGTGAGGGCCATGTGAGAGGCAACCATACATTGCTGTTTCTCTCCCTCTCTTTCTCCGTCTCTTCTCCTCTCTCTAAAAAAAAAAAAATAATAATAATAAATAAATAAAATCTTTAAAAAAAATAGTAAATATTCAAACCAGGCATTGGCCCTAAATAATGTGGAGTCCCTACATTCTCTGATTTAAAATATTGGAAAAGGTCCTGTCTCTTGAGAAAACTGCCAATTTATAGTCCTAAAATGTATGCTTCTAAGGAATTTTGAGGGCTGCATCTGAGAAGCAACAAAGAGGAGAATCGAATATTTGCCACAATTAGCCTAACCCTAGGCAGTTCTTTAAAATCACAGATCACTTGAGGGTGACAGGGAATGTAGTTTCAGAGTTCTGACGGTGACTAGAACATTTACTACACTTTCTGACAGTCAGAACAGACTCTCTTTCAAGTTTTTTGTGACCCGAGGTGTTCACTTAATGAGTTTACAGCCATGTACGTTATTTTAATAATCTAGTCAGCATTATGCTTTCTGTTGTATTCATCCTGAAGATGAGAGGAGCATATTAACACTTTTATGTACATTTTTTTAATGTTTAGCTTTTCATCTGAAAATGAACATGTAATTCTTAAGATTTTCTTTGCGGGGTTTTTTTGTTTTGGTTTTTTTTTTTGGCTTCTAGATTTTAATTTTAATGATCTTGAAACAACATAATTTAGTACCAGATGTTTCAATACACATTATAATCACTAAACTGTGAAATCAGCATTATTTACATATATCTGATCAGCTATATAAAATGCATTGATTTTTCTAATGAAAAAGACAGTATAGCCCTGGCTGGTGTGGCTCAGTGGATTGAGTACCAGCCTGCGAGTCAAAGGGTTGCCAGTTCAGTTCCCAGTCACGGCACATGCCTGGGTTGCAGACCAGGTCCCCAGCTGGGGTGGTGCAAGAGGCAACCACACATGGATGTTAATCTTTCTCCCTCCCTTCCCCTCTCTCCAAAAATAAATAAATAAAATCTTAAAAAGGAAAAATCAGTATGAATTTCAAAGAATAAGGGAGAGACCGCTAATTAAAGGCCATGTTCTACTAATCTAGCACCATAATTCCAGTCTCAGGACCTCCCAACCAACTGGAAGGAGGAAGGGAAGAGGTGAGGTTGGAAAAGTAAGGGTAGTTCTTAACTTGTGGGCCCACGGGTGCTCGAGGGCCACACAGGGTCCAGGGAAGGCTGAGACTGGAGAGTAAGACATAGCTTTTGGTTCAGATGGTGAAGGGGGCCCTCAAGGAGAGTAGGATCAGAATTTCCTGGAGGCAGTGCTGGAGTGGGCCTCATGAACTGCAGGGTTTCTTCTCGGCATCCTGGTCCTTTTTAATTTCTTCAAGTTTTTAGCCAGGTTTGGTATGTCAGATCTGAGCCAGATATATTCCAACCAGGTTGCCAAAAGTAAATCCAAGCAGGAATTGGAGCATGATGTCAGTGAAGAGGGTGTGAATGGCGGTGAGTTCTAAAGAAGATAGAATTTATGTCTACTTCAATACATAGCAGGCTCTATCATGTGTCCTGTGCTCTCGCCCACAAGGAGAGTTCCTATTTGTTCTTTAAAACATCTCAGATGTCTCTCTTTCTGTAGAGTATTGCCTGACCTCAGCTCATTCCTCCTTGGCAGGATGAATTGCTTCTTTCTCTGGGCTACTATGTTGCTATTTCTATTATTGCATTTTTTTTACTTTTTTTTGGTAATTACAAAAACAAATGTTCACATTTAGTTTCTTTAGGTGGTCACCATGTGTGTCTTATTTATCTTTTTATCTCCAGTGTCCTAGCATATAGCCTGGTACATAGTAAGTGCTCAATAAAAGTGGTAACACTGTATTGAGAGGCAGGCAATGGTTGATATATGAAAAACCATAAATGCTTTGTGAAGGAATTTGAATTGTATTCTGAAGGCAACCGTGTAAGTGATATAACGAGATACGTATTTTAGGAAGATTGTTCAGGCAGCAATAGGAAGGAAGGACTGGATGGGGCAAGCCTAAAAACAAGGAAATGATTGTCCAGGTGAGGCATAATGAAGGCTCTGCAACAATATTCTGGCAGTTGAGTTGGACAGAAAGGAACAAATGATTGAAGTGTTTAGGACGTAAAGTCTATAGGACTTGGTGATTTGATTGGATCTGAAGAATGAGAGGAAGAAGTCTGGGATAAACATGGGTTTCTGGCTGCGGTGAGTGGGTGAATGGTAGTGCCATTAGTCCAGGTGGAACATACGAAAGAAGAGAATTTTCTTTTAAACGATTTTTTAAAATAAATGAGCTGTTATAGCAGTGAAGGAGAGGTGTGCTCTAGTGTGTGATCACATTTAGTTTCACACTAAAAAAAAATCAATTTTTCTGTAAATTTTTATTTGCATAGTTTAAAATATTTTAGTGTTTTGGGTTTTTTTAGATTGTATTCACTTACTTTTAGAAGGGAGGGAGAGAGAGGGAGAGAAATATCAATCAGTTACCTCTCACACACCCCCAACTGGGGACCTGGCCCGCAGCCCAGGCATGTACCCTGACCGGGAATCAAACCAGCCACCTTTTGATTCACAGGCTGGTGCTCAGTCCACTGAGCCACACCAACCATGGCTAATGTTTTGTTCTAAAAGACAAATCTTACATAGTAAAGAGGTACTGTTAGTATTAATAATGCCAGATTACTTGATAATGATCTTACCTTGATATGTCATCTGAGGTGAAAGGATTCTCAGCTCTGCTTCAAAATAGTTCTCAGTTAAGTCAAACCAGACTTTGGGAGATAATATCTAAATTTGGCAGAGTCCTTAACTCAAGAGGAGTCTTAGCATTCTGAAGTATTAGTTCCAAAGTAGACTTCGGTGATTAAGAACCTTACAATGTAGTATCTTTAATTAAGAGCAATTTTATTTTGGTTCTCGCTAATTTAAGTTGGAGTGAAAGCCTGCTATATGAAAATTAAGACCAGAAATAGTCATGAATGGGTGATTTCTATTTAGGTCTTAAAAACTCAGGGCAGAAAGCTATGACATTGGTGTTTGACTGGGTCCTACTGCATGTGGAAGTTCCAGCATAGGGTTCAAAAAGGCACAGAAAGCCTCAGTGGAAATTTTATGGTGAGTCGAATGGGACCAGGAGACCAATGCTATATGGCTTCAACCAGATCATCACCCTCAGATGACTTTTTTTTTTATACTAAGTATTTATTTGAATGCTGCTGCCAGTATATATAAAATAATCATCCTTGTGAAATAGAAATTCATGAAAATTCAGAGAGGTAGATGTTAAGGACTGACAAAAGCAGAAGTTTGTATAGTGTGGCACGTGTTACAGGCATAAGCTTTTTGTACAGGCTTCAAATTTAGCTCTCTTCGAATATTCACGGGTTCATGAAAAGTGGTTTAGAACACCTTCAAAGATTCATTTCACTACAAAAAGGAACAGACTTTCTGGGGTCTGAAGGGATTGGTACTTGAAGATACTCCAGTCAGCAGGGGGTCATGTTGAGCATTCTGCAGACAGAATTGTTTCAGATCTGCAGCTGCCTGGGAAACCTTCATGCGGTTAAGCCCGGCCTCCAGCCGGAGCTGTTGAACCACCTTCTTCATAGCGGTGACACTGGAGGAACCAGACATGGTGCACGTAACCTGGGTCGATTTGTCGATCCTCAGATGACTTTTAAGACCCATAACCACATAACACTTATCCGTTATTCTTTTCACCTGGAGCAAATATGCATTGTCTGTATCACTGAGCTGGACCCTCCTATCTTTGATACATGGTTTGACTTGTCTACTGGTAAAGATGTGGGTGTTAAGTTATCCCACTTTGGGCCAGTTGGCATGATTTTATACAACCCCAATCAAACATACAGTGATCAAAGTATTATGATCACTGTTACTCTGAGGTGAGAACCCTTTTGTCCCCCAGTAGAGTAGGGCCTGAGGTGCAAGTTATCCTTTGAACACCTTGGATTGCTTGAAGGAAAATGTAAATAAGAACTACTTATCAGAGAATGCAGTTGCTTTCAGGATCTGCTTCTTTGGATTTCTGCTTGTGGCCTTTTTATCAGACTCATTTCCTTCTCTCTTTCTGTGTATTATCACCTCCATCTACTTGGAGTTTGTTTTCAGCTCACTAGATTGCCGAGCCTGATTTTATATCCTATCTAGTTCCTCAAAATTAAACCAAGAAAACCTACAGCAAATGTATATTCCTTGTCAATGACTTTCTTCTTGACTGCTTTAGCTCTCAGTTCCCTGGAGACAGTTATAAGATTAATAGGTCATCTGGGGATTTGTGGACAGTGACATCATTTAGAAGTTACTGATCATTTCAGTGCAAGGACTGAAATGGAGGCACACTGGCAAAGTTGGTGGAAATGCCCATTTGGTTCTGAATCAGTAGTGGGATGAACCAAAAGTACTGAACCAAAAGTACTAACCTCTTTTTTCCTTTTGTGAAAACGGCAAAAGAAATGTTTTCCCGTGACTGGTGAACAATTTTCCTCTGGAGGAGAGAAGAAAATGACTGTTTAGTAGTTAATTACCTGTTATGTTAAACAGCTGTGAAACTTATGAGGCATGAAAGAAGAGTTCACTCCCCCTGCCACCCCCTCAGGCTGGAAACCAGTTGTCTTAGGCAAGAACAGTATCAACTTCCTGAGGAGTCCATTACCGAATCTGAATGGTTGCTTTGAGTTGCCTGCTTGATTTTATAACCCACAATGTCTATTGTGCTATGTCCTTAATCTAACATTTTCCCTTAATTGGATATGACATCAGAGTTTATTGACATTCTTCATAAATATGAATCCTCCTCTCTTAATTTACTTTTTCTCTAAGTCAGCTGCATTTTAGTCTTGACTCTAAGACCAAAAATTCCTGTCTTGTCTCTGGCTTGTAGTGTGTGATATGGTCCATAGTGCCCAGGCCGCAGTTGCAGATTGCGTTTTTTTCAAAGTACTGAGGTTCTGCCAAGCTGAATTTGCTTTAATGCATTTTGCCATAAAAAATAATCTCTTCTCCCAATGCATAGGCCTTACTTTCCTTTATTCCTTGTAGGCTACTTTGTTCTTCAGCACTGTTTTTTTTTTTTTTTTTAAAGATTTTATTTTTATTTATTTTTAGAGAGAGGGGAAGGGAGGGAGAAAGAGAGGGAGAGAAACAGCAATGTATGGTTGCCTCTCACATGGCCCTCATGGGGACCTGGCCCGCAACCCAGGCATGTGCCCTGACTGGGAGTCGAACCGGGACCACTGGGTTCCCAGCCCGCGCTCAATCCACT
>PVJI01016244.1:0-38640 GCA_004026765.1 Micronycteris hirsuta
GAAAAAATTCTACCTATTTACGCTCTCCAGCCAAAACAAGCATCTGACTACTCTCAAATCCTAATCTGGCTCCCTCCCCAAGAATCTTGCGTCCAATCCGGGCGGCTGCCGGGTCTGGGACCGAAGCCCCACCCCGCTCCCCGGGCCTGTCCCGATGGGGACCCTTTCCTTCCGATGCTCTCTGCTTACCGTGTGAATGATCAAATTCCCCTGTAATCTTGGGCATCAATCATCATATGTGTTGGAATACTGCTGCGTTTTCGCCCCGTTCCTCAGAAAATCAACCGGTGGGTAGGAGGACGTAAACTCTGTTCCTCCTAACTCGCCGCCATCTTCCTCCCTCCCAAGGGCTATGCTTTTTCCCCAAGTTACATTTCTATGACACATGGTCTGTATGTGGCATTGTGTGCCCATGACCCAAAGTCAGATCATCTTCTGTCACCATATATTTGACCCCCTTTACCCTTAACTACTTCCCCACCTCCCCTTCCCTTATGACAGCATATTGTTAGCTTTAAAAAAGTCCAATGTGAAATTTTTTAATTGGCAAACTTAACTCATTTACTGTAATTACTATTAGATTAGGCTTTCGGGGCCATCTCATTTTCTCTGTACTGGGTGCAAGGCAATCAACAGAACAGCTGTTGACCAGAACTTCAACTTTAAACTCTTCTCCCCGGCTGTAATCCACCAGCTCTAGGATTTTGAAGGAACAAGGACTTCTAGTTTTATTAATGGCAGACTGACTCATTCAGACCACCCTTCCCAGAAGACAACCAGAGAAACTGGACAAAATACTAAATATTCCGATTGATGCTACATGTGGGCCGTGACAGGAGCTTAGATGGCACCATCTGCTCAAAGCTGCTCCCAGGCCTGAGGGTGGTCCCTCGCCCCCTGGCCCTCGCCTTCAGTCCCTGCTCTACGAGCCTCTGGCGCCTTGTTCCTGGGCCAGCTTTTCTTTCATGTGTGAAGCAGATTTATTTAGTCCTTCTCTGGATTACTTTGCACTCTCTTACAGAAATTCCTCAGATTCCAAAGTCAAGACACTGGGGCTTGGACCAAAGTTGTTAATAAGTGAGTCAAGGTCAACCTCTTGAGTTAAAAAAATCTTTAAGCAAAGGATAGTTCTTTTCCTGGAGGTTGGTAGGCAAATGAAAGGCAAGCTGCTCAGCACTTAACAATTTAGAGTAAAACTCTTCCTCTTTTTTGGGTCCCAGCTACCTGTCTCTGCAACCCCCTATTTTACCTGTTATCTCGTGCCTCGTCGCTGTTTTCACTCACGAAGGAAGCCAACAGACAGCGCGAGGCCCCGGAGAGGAGAGGGCGGCCTTCCCCGCGCACGAGCATGGCCCAGGGAGGCAGCCCTCGCGCTTCGGCTCCCCTCTGCCCTGCACACACATGAGAGCCCCACGCCTCTCCCACTTCCCACCTCTGAGCTGTAAGCTCTGGCCAAATGGTCTGTGTTCCAGCTCCGATAACCTTAGGCAAATGTCGCGTTTCTGGCCCTCTGGCAGGGCTCTGTGATAAAGTGGCAGCCCTGGTATTCAAGAATCAGTGCCTGCAGCCAGGTCCCAGAGCGGGGCACCAGCAGGTAGCTGGGGGTGAGGGGCCCTTGTGCGGGTAATGACTGGTGTCTCTTTCTTCAGAAAAATATCATGGGAGCCTCCCAAGTCAACAGGAAGCCTCCAAAGTCTGTGGTGAGGGTGATAAGGAGTTCAGCCCCTACCAAAGATGCCGTCTACAACTACAGTATTCAGACTCTGAATTCCACAGCGTTTGCCAAGAAGGAGCTGTATCGCGAGATGGCCAAGGTGAGTGAGAGGCTCGGAGGGTGGGAGACAGACACGTGCGTGTGCTCCAGACAGGATAACAGCAGTTGGCTAATCCCAGGAACAGTTTCCTCTCCGACCACCCAGCCTGGAGGCCCACGGGAGATCGCCGGTGTATGGCAGAGCCGCCCAGTGAGGGGGGGTGCACGAGGGACCAGGTGCCGGGAAAAGGGCCCTGTTCCCACGGCAAATATGAGCCCTCCCCTCGTACAGGCGAGCCGAGAGCTCCTCGGCATACGCTCGGGTGTTCACAGCCGCAAACCACCGCAATTTCTCACCTCGACAGAGCATTTTGTTGCTGCTCATGCAAAGCAGCCGTTACCCTGAAGGAAAAGCAGGCTAGGCTTTCTCACAGGGTGAATTTAGAAAAGGGCTTCTTCTGTCAAGGGGGGCAGCAATGCAAGCCTCCCCGGGGCCGCTGCACAGTTCAGGGCATGTGGATGCCCCATTTACATTGTCAAGAAGTATCGCTGCACCCTCAGCGGTCTCTCTGCTTGGGAACCTGAGGCTCTCCTGGTCTACCACCACCCTTCCATCCGCATGTCTGCCCCTCGTTTCCAGGAGCCAGGCAGAAGATTCACATATTCCCAGAAGTACCTCTCAGCAATGGTGGAGCCCCAGGATTCAAAAGAAGAGGAGAAAAAAGCCCAGATGAAGTCCCGCCAGGCCTGGCGCACAGCCGATGGGTTCCAAGTGACAGGCCTTCATAGGTCCACCGAGAGTGACCGCCCCAACCTGCTGCCCGTTAACCCCACCCCAAAGCTGACTGAGGTCCTCAGGCAGGAGGAGCGGGATGTCAGGTGGGGGCTCCCTAGGACCTTCCTCCTAACTGGCTGCCCCTGGTTTAGGAGTGGAGGGAAAATGCACTGTTTGCCAGCGTGCTGCAGCCTGTGCTGGACCGAGAGAGGTGGAGCTGGGACCGGCGCCGCCAGGATTTCGATCTGTACAAGAAGCCACCGCCTTTCCTCGAGCTGCCCGCTGCTCCGCCACGGAGCCCAGGAACAGGTAACAGACGAGACCTGTGCAAGCTGAGCCTCCCGATGCTGTCGGCCGGCAGGAGCTCTGTGCGGCTCCCCAGCTTCACAGCGTCCTTGTTGTCGTAGGTCCTGGGAGAGGGAATCAAGGTGCAGAATGCATCTGGTGTAACAGACCGACTGCTGGGCTGGAACTCAGGAGACCTGACTTCTAGTTCCAGCCACAACATTAACTCGCTGTGTGACTTGAGGCAGGTCCTTGCCTTACTCTGGGCTTTGTTTCCTAAGTATATAAAGGGCAGTTGAAAGATGGATCCAGAGGCTTTCTGAGCTTCACCACTGTGTTACCCTGACTGGTCCCTGGAGGCCCAGCCAACGTCTGGGACCTTCCGGGTCCCTTCCAGCTCAGACGCTGCCACCTCCCTCTGTGGGCGAGACTGGATCTTGCTACATTCATTCTTCTGAGTCCCCTTTTCTTTCTTTCCATCCCTCTGTTTATAAAGAAAGACCTAAAAATCATTCATTGGTTGATAGAGAACCAAAATCTGATGGCTAACAGAGCCAGAATGTTTGTTCAGGGAACAGGGATGGGTTTTCTGGCAACAAGACTTGCCACCAAAAAACCCTTTCCCAGAAATCTACAAGGAATAAGTGGGATGCATTTTCTTCCTCCTCCCTCCCCCAAGGGCAGCTCCATGACTAGGAGGAAGGGCATCAAGCTCTTGAAGTCCCTCTCCCCTCGCTTGGACCTTGCTGTTTCCCTACGGAACAGGCCCCAGGCTCTGGGACTGTGTGCAGGTCTCCTGCTCCCTGCTGGTCTCTCAGGCTAAGTCCCTGCTGAGGTCCAGCCCAGGCTGACCTCGCTGGCCAGTGCGCTGCTGGGCTCCCCTGCAGGCCTTCCCAACACAAGTTCTCTGAGCACCTCAAGTAGCCTGTGCACTCTGCTAAAAGCATGAAACATGTATGTGATGTGATGTGTTCCCTTCCCACAACATGTTTAAGGAAAACTCAGAAATGGCAGGTGGAAAAGGGAGCCTTGATCGGGTAACCCCAGCCTTTTAAGCTCAACTGGACGAAGACAGAACTGTTGCTGCCAGGGGACTTCCATGCCACAGGGCCTAGAGTGAAGCCCCCTTTCCTGAGGGCTGCTCCAAGGGGGTGGGGTCTGCATGCTTTCCCAGCTTCCCCTGCAAAGGAGCTCCTTTCCCCAGCACTGTGTGAGAAGATACGTGCTCTTCATTTTGTGCAAAATGCCTCCTGGCCAGCATTTAAGAACTTGAATTTCATTGGAAAGTAATTTCCCAAGTCACAATATTTGTTAACGTTCACCTTTCAGAAATTAGTCACCAAAACCCTAGTAGAGTGTCCAGGCTGACCCCACTAAGCCAGCTCAGATCTCAGCATCCCCCATCTTCTCTTCGCCTGTTTCTCTCATCACCGCAGATTGCAACCCCTACTTGGAGGAAAAGAAGTGAGCCTGGCTTCCTCCTCCCACCTCAAGGCAGCAGCTACAATGGGCTCTATGGGGGCTGGGGGGCCAAACCACCTAGGAACTGGACCAAATCTTGAAATCAAACAGCAAGTAACAACAGAAGGGAGCCTGGAAAAAGACAAAGGCCTAGTAATGCCATCTGAAGACACTATTCCCCTGACACACTCACTTCAAGAGTAGAGGGCAAGCCTTGCAAAGAAAACTGAGAGAAAGCCCAGGTGGGAACAACCATATGTTGTCATATACCAAGCAACACAGTTTTCCACCCGTCACCTGGGAGGTATCAATGATTGGGCTCATAACCCCCAAGGTCCTGCACAGGCCACCTGCTGCTCAGCTTTCAGGGCCTTCTTCTCGCAGGGCGAGGACAAAAGGGACCAGAGGCCATCGCCAGGGGACAGTTCTCAGGATCATGCTCTCATCCATTGAAGGCTGGCAGCACAGGCCCCTGTCTCCACTGTGAGGTCTCCTAAACCAGCAGCATAGCCTCAGAGACCAGGTCCCAGGGCTCCATTCTCTGTCTCTGTTCAGAATCCAGGGCCAGGTGAGAATTGTCCAGCAATGGCCTGGGGGCTGGTGGCAGCAGGGACTGCCATCCCTGCACTTGGGGACATCCAGCCTGGACGGTGGGCACAGATGTGTGCTCGCCTGTCTAGAACCTGCTGGGACGCTTCCTTAGTCTGTTCACCTAGATTTTCTGGAGAATCTGGAGGGAGAAGAAGACAGTTGGTGATCTTTCTGCATTGTGATAAGAGAAATACTGCTGGATTATTTTTTCCAAAAAAGTCAGCCCATGGGTGGCCCCACCACCCCTCCCAACCCCTAGGAAGTGATTTGGGGCTGTAGATAGAGGCTTCATTTTGAATAACAAAAGGCTCATCCTGTTAATTCCTAAAAACTCTGAATTGTCGTGGGTAGGGGTACAGAGAAGGCATTTGGTCAACAAATGACCCCTTCCCCTATGAATCCAGCCTATTTCAGGAGAACCCATTTCCTCGTGCTCACAACACACTGACCGTCCTGTCAGCACCTTGGACAGTGCCTGGCCAGCAGCCAGGGCCAGCAGCTGCACAAATTCTGTTCCCCTCTCCACCATCTCTTGGCAGCATTGCTAGGCTCTGCAGGGGACACGTGGCACGAAACCTCGAAGCCAGCAGGATTGTATGGGTCAGAAGGGGAACCTGAGCTGCACATTCTAAGACATGGGGACGGGGCTATGAAAGAAGAAGAGCATTCCAGACAAACAGCAGCACGAGCAAAGCCCCCGCATGGGCTAGGGCAGCAGCCCGGCACATCCACAAGAAGGGCAGCCTCGTTTCTGCCGTGCCGCAGGGGTGAAGAGGCAAGGGGTGCCTCCTTCCTCCGTGAACTGCCCTGGAAAGATGCCAGCAGGGCCGAGCAAGGGTGCGGACAGGGCTCCCATCCGCAGGCCCTGCTCCTGCCCCGCCGCAGGTGAGCGCGGGTCTCAGCCGGCCCTCTGCACTCGAGGCCAGAGTCCATGAGAGGCACAGTCACCTGCAGTCAGCCCCTCTCCTCCCTCTCCAAAGCAGCCCTGCTCACGCTGTTCAGCTGAGATAAAGTGACAAGATTCTGGAAATAAGCTTCTGTGCAGAAGATGTCAGCCAACGGAACCGAGGTCAAGGTCGGAGAGAGCACTGGGATCTCTGGGCCATCGGGCACCTTCTCCCTGGTGACTGACCCTGAAGCTTCAAAGAACTACTGGGCAGCCTGGCTGTGGGCAAGAGGCCTGGCTCAGAAGTCACCGTCTTAGGTTCCAGTTCCAGCCCTGAGCCAAACTGCCTCTGTCCCAAGGGCAAAATGCGCGACATCCCTGAGCCTCAGTCTCCTCCTCTGTGAGAGAGACTTCTCAATTCTTGTGGCCTCGGGCGACTGTGGGTCAATGCCAAATCCCCAGCAGGCGGCCAGTGACAGCACCCACCCCCTCCAACAGGGTGAGGAGGACAGACAGGGTGAGACACTAGGTTTGGGACTCGTCACTAACCTACCCTTTTCTGTCAGGTAGGAAGACGAAAGGGAGCGGCCTGTCTGCTGAACAACACGGACCCTCCCCCCGGAGCCGGCAGTACCCGCCACAGGCCATGGCCACAGCTCAGCACCCCTGCCCGCCGCCAGGTCAGCTGCCGCGCAGACCCTGCGCTTCACCCTCTCTGGCCGCACAGCTCGGGGACACTGCCGTGGACTTGCCCAGCCCCTTCCACCCGTGATTCCTCGATGCTGGATGACCCCCTCCCCCAACCACCGGCTTCATTAAAGTGCAGCAGGTCAAAGCCACAGTGAGGCTGGCTGCCCCTGTGCTGGGGAGGGGCGGGGGCAGGGGGGCAGGCTCTCCTCATGGTCACGGCTCTGGAGCCTGCTCTCACGAAGCCGGTGCCATGCTGTGCCGGCTGATGAGGGTGCTGGCCACCTGCTTCAGTGGTCTGGGGACACAGAGGCCGGGTGCAGGCCTGTCACCCGACACCCACCGCACACACCGTCCCACCTCTGACACATCTTCACCCACGTCGGAGCCTCGCTGTATGCCTCCGGGGAGAGGGGCTAATGCTATTTCCCCGTGGGCTGTGGGAGGTCGGCTCATGGCTGCCTTCCACTTTCCCTTCACTCTGTCTAGATTTGGGCAAGGTCAGGGTGAGACCAGGTCCCAGGAACCTGGCTGAGACCAGAGGCTGGAGCTTCACACACCCTCAGCCGCAGAGCCTCACAGACCAGGCCCCAAGATCAGGGCCCTGGCGGGGCTGCCCCACCAAGTGCATGGAGCCTCCCTTCGCCAGGAGGGTGCTCACCCAGCAGGGGCTCCCACCCAGCCAGCTGAGAGGACCCTGGGTCAGGCAGCCACAGCCAGCCCGGCCTCCCCACCCCACCCTTCCCTGGTGAGTTTTACACTTTGTAAAGCATCACCTCATAGATGCTGACCCCATCTCCTTGACCCCCAGAGTAGAAGGCCTGCCGTCCCCAGATCTGGCAGGGCCCCAACTACCTTGCCAAAGCAGAGTAGCAACATCTCCAAGTATAGCCAAAGCAATATGCATCCCCGAGCTTGCTGCCACTGTCCTGGCAGCCAGAGGAAAGGACTCAGCCCAGCACGTCCTCCCCATGGTGCCTGTCCTATGTCACTGGCTCAGGGCACCGCAGGGGGTCCAGGGCCGGCCCTGCTACCATGCAGGCCGGTCTCCGTCATGACAGGGTGGAGAGAGGGGACATTAGCTGTCCTTAAAATTGGCTGGTCTTTCCTAGCGTCCCCTGGTCTCATCCCTTTGGGGAAGGAGGTATCCGACAGGCTACACCTGCTGGGCTCACTCACCATAACACTGGGGACGAGCTCCGAGATTCCTTGTCAGCCCCAGGTCCACAGTTCAGCTCAGGGAGTCCCGAAGCCTCCGGCCAATGGTCTGCAAGACAGTGGTTGGGTTTTCCCATTTAAGCTCACTGCAGAAAGCCTATGGCCCCATGACCTGGGCCCCTGCTGCTCCCTCCACCGTCCAGAAACATGACCCCCACCACTTGGCACCCCAGAGCTCGAGGGCACTCAGTCCTCTTCTGCCTACACAAAGCCATGAAGGGCCAACCCAGGCCCGATGTGCCCCTCCCCTGGCCTGGGCAAGCTGGACACCCGGCTGCAGGCTGAGCCCTCCAGCCCATCAGAGAGCAGCCAGTCTCCTGAGGCGGAGCCACACACATGTTCCCTCCACAAGGAGCTAAGTCACAGCCAGCTCCCAGGGCATTCTCTCCCATCGAGCACTGTGCAGACCACTCTGAGCAACAGGTGCTTGGGCTCCCGCAGTGACTTCCAATTGCTCTAGTCCCAGGAGAGGGAGAGAGTAAGGGAGAGAAGGAAGAACCAACTTGGTCTTATGTTGGCCTTGGAGCCTGACACCTCTTTAATGGGCACCTCTCATCCCCCAGATTCTGAAAACCCAGCTCCCTGCAGCATGGGAGATGGGAGCTACTGGGCAGCGAGGGCTTCCCTGAGCAACTGGCCCCTCCCATTGCCCTCGAGTGAAGGCCAAGCTCTGGAGCCCAGCTTTGAAGACCTCACACTCACTGGCCAAGGCTCCTGGCCGCCCTCCCTCTCCTCAGCCAGCGAGCAAATGAACTTAGCTCTGCAAGACGCACTGCCCACCCTCCTCTCGCCACCCCAGGTGGGGCCTGAGGAGCAGAGTGGGAGTGGCCCTGCCTGATCCTTGAAGTCAGGCTGCAGCCAGCGTGTTGCAGGACTGCCAGGGTGATGTACATCCAGAGAATCTCGTGGGATCCCTGTGGCCAGCAGTGTGGACATCAAAAGCTGTCCCGTGGAGTTAGCCCTGGCAGTACATGCTCCTCCCCCCGCACCCGCACTGTGGAAGCTATTGCAGGCAGTGCTGTGACCTTTCATAGCTTCCACTGCCCTCACAGGAAGATCCAAGGTCATCTACAACAACTGCTTCTGTCCCCTTCCCTCCACGCCTCACCTACTCCTTCACCTGCCCCAGCCCCACCGAGCAGGACTGGCCTCCACTCTCACAGAGACTTGATATTCTACCTCCACTCACCTAGAGCTAGCAGGTAAGGTCCCACACGGGCCTGGCATGTTCTTTTTCCCTGTCCTTGGCCCAAATGGCCCTTCCCTAGGCCTAGTCAAAGTCCTTTTCTTCCCCTGAGGGCCAAGTGCATGTTCATGGGACTCCTGCTCCCTCGGGAGAGGCACACTCTGTCCTCCACTCCCCGGTTTCTGGGTACCTCCTGAGTCAGTCAGTCTGCACAACCAAGACGCCTAACGCTCCAAAGGTGGGGTGGTGTCTGCGGTGTGTCTGTGGCCCCAACTCCCCTTTCGTCCCGTCCCCACCCCGGGTTCCTCCCAGCACCTTTAGACTTGCGAACTCACAGGGGAGAGCACCTAGGTGGCGAGAAGGGTTGGGCTGGGAAGCCCTCAGCGATGACCCTGTGAAGTTGCCTTCATTCACTGAGAAGAAAACCCAGGTGTGCAGAGAGCACTGGAGGCCAAACCCAGGCCTCCCACCAAGAGATCTCTGCTTGTCCCCCCAGGGCGAGCAGAAGCAACTCGGCGAAGGCCGGCAGCGGGTTGCCAGGAGGTGGGAGGATCTGCTGAAAGGCCCCTGGCCTGGGATCCGGGGGGAGCTGCTTGGCCTCTCTGCGTCGGCTCCTCGTCCGCAGCGCAGAGTCTATACATGGTTGCAAGGAGGGTTAAATGGAGAACATGCAAGCCAGCCTGGGCCCAGAACCAGGAGGCTCGGGGGGTCCACAGTGGAGGGGGGCAGAGCTGGTGGCGGGGCACCCCCCTCAAAGATGAGCAGGATGCAGGTGTCATGCAGCAGGCACTCGGCTGGGTAGCCCCTCATGTAGCCCGAGCCTCCCTCACTCCCTCACCGCCAGGTGCCCTCTGAGTTAACACCTGCCGTGCGCCAGGGAGCAAGGTCAGCACAGAGCGCCGGGGCCTCAGGGTGTGCGTGGAGCGGCAGGTGGAGAGGGAAGCTCCATACAGAGAACCGGGCTTTGGGATGAGACCGAGCCAGACAGGAGCTTGTCTGTCAAGATCTCACTGGGCAGCCTAGGTGAGTCCTTTCCTCGTCCGCACTGACCAGCTCTGTAGCTACGGAGCTTCCCTCTGCTTCCCTCTGGCTCAGCGGGGCCACCTCCACCACTGCAGCGGCACAGAGTGGTTGTGAAGATCACACGAGATCGGGCGGATGGCCCTGGCAGAAAGTCAGGCCCACAGAGACGCCCAAGACCGAAGCAGTGGCCAGCTCACACCTGTCACAGCAGCTCACCACCAAAGCAGGAAGGCGCTCTGCCTCGAGAGCTCGGGCCTGTGGCTTCCAAGGGTGTAGTTGTGAACACACACTGTGTCACGGCCGCTCTGCAGGCACCCAACTGAGTGAGACAGCCTTCCACCCAGCCCTCACCGCTGCCCGCCACAGTCCATGTTCCCCAAACTCTTTCCAGGCACGATCCAGTCATAAACGGCCCCTCCTGGGGGGCTGGAAGGTAAACAGGCACCCACATTCCCCCATCTGTGGGACTGAGGACCTCATCAGAGGTTCTGCACCTCTGGGGACAGGCTGAGCGTGAGCGTCCCCACAAAGCTCTAGAGCTAAGGAATTTCCAGATGGGGGAAAAGTCCTGAGGGGGCGTCAGGGCCTTGGGAGCAGCTCGGCAGAGTGACCTAGCCCTGAGCTTGGAGTCTGACCCAGCCTTTAGGCCCCTGTTCACGGCCTCGGGCAAACCACTAACCCTCTCTGAAACTCAGTCTCCTCACCTGTAAAATGGAGGTAAGAACCCAAAATAAAGCCTTCCCCACCGCCCACCTTGCCCTGAACTCTGAGGAACTTCATAAGCACCCAGTGGTGTGCTGGCCCCAGGTAACCTTCCTAGCCCGCAGCCAGGTCCTTGCACTTCCCTGCAGTCACTTCCACAAAGACAACACAGTAATGGGGCCCGTGCCCAACAAAACCCTACAGGGCGGTTTTAAGTTCACTGGCAAAGGAAAATCCAGATGGCAGGTATCCTAACAGAAAAAACAAGAGGAGACCCAGAGGCCAAGGGCGCTGGGTTCCAAACCTGACCCCCTCCTCACCCACTGCGGAAGGAGTCCCCTGCAAAACGGGGACCTTGTGAGAATCAGTGCTACTGTTTAGGGGAGTCTGGCTCACACTTGGGTGTTTACTAAGTGGCTCTGTTCAAAGTGCTCAGAGCCATACCTGGCATAAGAAAGGTGTTTGGTCCATATCAGAACTGCCCCACCCCGTTCTCAGTGCCAAGTGGGCAAGTCCAGTCTCTCTGAATGGCTGCGTGCAGTACACTAGCTCTCAGGTGCAGGGAGCCACACGCTCTGCACACTTGGGTTTCTACATTGAGCAGAAATGACCCACATAATTGGACTGTTGACAAGAGCGGTGTGAACCTGGACCCGCCCTAAAATGCTCCGAGCCCAGTGGGGTGAGGAAGATGAACGAACAGCAGAGGGGACACGCTCAGGCCCCAGTGAGTGACTCAGGAGCTCAGCAGCGAAGGCTCACATCCACCCCAAGGTGAAGGCGTGACTTCAGAACCGGGCTCCAAAGGATGGGATAAAAGCGATGGGAACAGGAGGAGGATTCAAAGGGAAGGGCCAGTGCCGTCAGAGGGTCACTTGTGTGGGGACTGAGCGCGGTGGGGCGTGGCCAAGAGAGTGCGTGAATGAGACACTGAAGGGCACGGCTGCCGGAGCAGGCTGGGCCCCGTCCACGACCCTGACACAGCAAGCCTGGTTCAGATCTTGATACCTGACCTTCAGACTGATAGCCTGGCGTGCTGCCAGGGTCACAGCGATTGACCCGTCCAGACTGACAATTGCTCCCAGCTGCGCATACGTGGCTTGGAGAGGCCCAGGTCACCTGGAGAGGAAACAGACCAGCTTCCTTGTGGCCCAGCCCCAAATTCCTCCCATTATAGGCAAATGGCTTTACTGGTCTTTTCTGATCACAAAAGTAATGCCAGATCACCATTTATAAAAATCACAACACAGAGTTTTTGTGTGTATCCTTTCAGACTTTTTCTAGGCATATGATCATATTTTAACATAAAAATACAATCTATAATACGAAAATAAAAATACCTATACGTTAAGTCATTTCATATGCTGTGGACCGCTCCTGTCAGATACAGAGCTTTGTCAATGAAACAGCCGTCCAGCCTCTCATTCCCAGTACCGAGTGGACTCCAGGACAGATTTTCCGCCGTGGAAATGTCGACATTTGGGGATGGATCATTCTTTGTCTTGGGGGACTGTCCTGTGCACTGCAGGATATTTAGCGGCATCCTTGACCTCCACCCGCTAGAAGCCAGAAGCTCCCCTCCCCCACAGTTTTGACAACCCAAAATGTCTCTAGACCTTGTCATGTGCCTCCTGGGGGACAAAACCACTCTGGTTGGGAATCGCTGTTCTGGAGTGAAAAGACAAAGGTTAAAGAAACAAAAACTCCATTGAACTTATATATTTTATTTTTTTTAAGATTTTATTTATTTATTTTTAGACAGAGGGGAAGGAAGGGAGATAGAGAGGGAGAGAAACATCAGTGTGTGGTTGCCTCTCGCGCGCCCCCTAGTGGGGACCTGGCCCACAACCCAGGCATGTGCCCTGACAGAGAATCAACCCTTTGGTTCACAGGCCAGCACTCAATCCACTGAGCCAACCAGCCAGGGCTGAACTTATACAGTTCATGTTTCATCTTCAGCTTCCACAGGTGGCTGGGTGGCCATGTGTGCATCTGACAGATGATAAACTCTGGGGTATGTGGGGGCACTGGCACTGGATGGAGCTACCATTCGCACACATGGGGAAGGGCTGGGTCCCTTCAGAGATGCAGAGTGGCCCTGCCTGGTGTGTAGCCCCGTGGGTTCCTGGTGGTACCCAGAGAAGGCCAGGGCTCTGCAGTACCACCCCCTGCCCACTTGTTTGCTTTCCCCCACCCCCACAAGACAGTTACCACTGAAATCATGGGGCACCGCAGGGCAGGCAAGAGCCTGAAACGCTAGGGTGTGGCACCCACAGAGTCCGCGAGGGGCAGGAGAGAAGCTGGAAGAGGGAAAGGGAGGACGAGGGGAGTGACGGCTAGCGGTGGGCAAGAAGCTCCTTTACTTGGGGGGTGACGAAAATGTTTTGGGATGAGAGAGTAATGACAGTTGCAGTTATTTAAAAAAAAAAAAAAAAAAGCCAAACGGAGAGGCTGTGCTTGCACAGCAGCCCTGGGATTCATCCCACCGCCCACTGCCACCCCAGGCTCAGAGAGATGGGTGCAGGGTGGAGGCTGAGAGCCTCGAGCCACACTTTTCTGTCAAAAGGGCCGAGAGTAGAAACGGTGTGTGGGTGTGCCTGCACGTGCGTGCGCATGGCTGTGTTCTGTCCTGTGAGGCATTTTCTATCCCTCTTCCCACACACACCTTGCCTGCCCCCTTCATCCCACCGAACTGGGAGGACCGCCTCTAGATTAGGGCAAAGAAAGACAAGCTGAGGTGATCAACTCTGAACAGGCGGAATGGCCCCGAGACCCTGGGGAGAAGGGCCAGGTCTCTGACCTGGGGCCTGAAAGCATCACCGCAATGCTCCAAGAACTATGTGCTGGCTACAAAGGACAAAAGCCCTGCTCAACACCCACCCCCATCAGGTCCCCCACTGAGACGCATCTTGCGCCCTACAGCTGTCTCCTCGCTCGTCGCTTTGGTGCACACAGAGGCACATTCTGTGCCACTGCACACGGGGATTATTATACCCTGGCAGGTACCGTATCTGACCGTGTGTACTGCGTACCACGGTTTTGGCCAAAACTTTCAGGGAAAAAACCTTGCATTTTAATCTTTTAGTTCAATTTATTCATTTATAATTAGAGATTTGTTTTTGTATTATAAAGAATTTTAGCATTTATTTTTGAACATATTACAGAAATTGTACAAGAAATTTTACACAACAAATAATTATGAAGCGCCAGAACAAATACAAGATATTTCAGGTACTACCCATGTATAATGCACATCCTTATTTTTCCCCTCAAAAATTTGGGCAAAAGAGTACACATTATACACGGCAGAAATACAGGAATCATTCTTGAGAGAGGGGCAGCAGAGGCTATTCCAGGGCCTCCTTCAGAGTCAAGGTGTGTGGACAAGAAGGGCTGACCTGGAAGGATCTCTCTGGGCAGGCAGGAGGTGGGCACGGGGTGGTGGAGGTGCGGACTGAGCCTCAGAAGCACAGCTGGACTTGGGAAGCAGTGGGCACCTCAGAAAAAGGGGCCACGCGGGACCAGGGCCCCGGCCTGGGACCACTGTCTCCTTGCCGAGCCCAGGGCAGGGGACCCAAGCCTCAGAGCACATTGGCCCACCCACTCCCCTAAAGAGCTCAAGAGAATGGTTCAGGTCTGAGTTTCTGATTTTTGAAAAAAGAAAGGGGCCATCCACTAGCAGAGTGTGTTCAGTTGTCATATTACACTTTACTCACCAAACTGCACACCATTTTTTCCACATGACCCACACATTTTACAGGTCTTTTTCTAAAAGCACATGAAAATATGCCTCATTTAAAAAACTTGACTGCATATGATTTATTACATTTTACTGATATATCATCAATGACTGAAACAGTCCTGATGGAGCAATACCTTGTCTCCATGGCAACAGTGGGATGGAAAGTGGTGCATCGACAGGCTGGCGAACCTCCTCCTGCGGCCCCTCCCTGCTCCTCCCCAGTGATCTGATCAGGTCTCCCTGTGTCCACATCACACTGGATTTGCACGTCAGGTCACGACGTCCCTGGGATAAATTCCCAGCAATGGAATTTTTAATGAACGGGTTATGCACATAAATTTGGGTAGTTTGTGCCAAACTGTCCTCCTGAAAAAGGCTTCATTTTATGCAAGTTTTCTACACATAAATTGGAAATTGCATGATTTTAAAAACCACGATAGTCTCCCTAAGTTTCAACTTTTCAGGGGGAACCACAAAATTGCAAAGTCAGCTGGTGGAGTGAATCATACTCTCTTGTCTGGCAATAGAAGCCAAAACGGGGGGGAGGAGACAGGACTCGTGCTCACGGGAAAGACACAGATGATGGCGTTTGTCCAACCCACATGCGACCACAGCAGGGTGCCATCCATAAACAGCTCAGTTTTCTGTTTTTTGCCAAGAAACAGTGACAAGCTGAGTCCCAGGCTGTGGTTGGACAGGTGCGGTGTCTCCTCTATGAAAGAATTCTGATGACTTCCCTGGTTCCTCCTGTTTGGGGGAGAGAATATGGAGAAAAGGCTGAAGAGAAATTAACACCTCAGAAATTAAGAAGTCCATCAGGCCCCGGGCTGACGAGCTAGAACGCCTCAGGTCCAAAGCTGAAGGAAGAGATCCTACTGTTGTGCTCTACGCCTCCCCCACCCCACCACAGGTGGCCTTTTTGCTTATTTCATCTTTTCACAAACATTTGCGGTGTTTACTGTGTCAACTGGCATTCTAAGCACTTAACACATCGGATCTCATTCATTCTCATGATGAGATATTACACTCATTTTACAGATGAAGACACTGAGGCACAGAGACGCTTCGTGTCTCATGCAAGGTCGCAGAGCCCGGAAGTGGCACAGTCAGGGTTCCATCCCAGGTGCTTAGACTCCATTGAATGCGACAGTGATGAATCACGTAAATGCTACAGGCACTTAATAACGATGTTAAGGTTGAATGTGTGCTTTTTCGTTATAAACTGTTCAAAGATAAAGGACCATAATTATTGTTGGATTCTTACATAGTTGACTCTCGATCATTTGGAATTAATAAAAAGGGATGCTGACAGAGTCCATCATAAGGTGCTTTGTGCACAGTACTTTCATCCTCAGTCGGACATTCTAACGATGAGGCTCGGGAGGTTAACCTACTTGCCCAGTGTCTGCCAGTCAGAACCTGAAAGAATCAAGATTCGAACTCAGACCTGGTGAGCCCCAGAATTCATGCCATGGAGGCCACCACGTGACATGTGTTTGGTGGCCATGTGTGTTGGGACAGATAGGATCGACCTGTCCTTTGACCATTGGGATTTCGGCCACTGGGAGACTGTGAAAACAGGGTCCTATTAGGACACAGTCAGCAGTCACAGAGCAGAATTAGCCTTGATACAAATCTGCATGTTCTGTGAGCAGCTGGCCCCAAAGGTTGTTCATCTGAAGTAACAATTCTCACGACAACCAAGGAAAGTTGCCAACTTTTGAAGGAAAACAGACCTGTGTTCAAATTCCTCTAACTGGCTGCGTCGCTTAAGCAAACCATTCGAGCTTTCTCAGCTTGGGTTTCCTCATCCTTAAACAGGAAGTTAAGTCCTTAAACTCAGAACAAATTGAGTCCACGGGCCAGGCACTTCGCCAGGCGAAAGGAAAACAATAGCAGCCCAAGCCATGAAACTTACAGAAGGTGGAGACTGACCAAGAGCAATCACATCGATGTCTTTAGGATAAATGCCACATAATGAGACATGCTATGCAGAGGATTAAAATAGAATGTAGTGACAGAGTGAGTGAGGCATAGAATGAAAGGTTAGGGAAACCGTCTCTGAAAGGACATTGCAGCTGAAGTGTGAATACTAATGAGACTGGGACGGAAGAAACAGCTGGTGCAAAGGCTCTGAGGCAGTGATGATGAACCTGGGAAGCTCAGGGAACTGAAAAGCAGCCAACACCCCTGAGTAGGGATGTTGGGCCAATTTTAACTGATGCTACGAGGTTCAATTTGATTCTAAATGTGACAGAAGGCAGAGTTTTAAGTGGGGGAGTAAAATAATCTGAGTTGCATGTTTCACTGCTACTCTGGCTTCTGTGCAGAGAATGGGAAAGGCAGTAAGGGAGGAGAGAGAGCAAAAGGAAGAACAGCTTTTCTGGTTTGGGTCTTAAAACCCAGAAACTTCAGCTTCATGCTGCAGGAACCTGATGCAATCTCTCTTTTCTATCATCAGGTCCGGAAGCGGGGATGCGCAGGGCGGCACGAGATGCCGGGCTCGGACAAGGGCACGGTGCCGCAGAAAAGCTGGTCTTACCGCTCTGGTGTGCGCCGTGGAGCGAGAGACCTCCGTGTTCTCAGTGTCGAGCCCTTTCTGCATCCCACGGAGCCACCTCCTGTATTCCATCCGCACCTGCAAGTGTGAGGGACATGGAGGCTTGAGTCGCACCCAGAGTTTGGTTCAGAAGGAAGGACCCTAAAATAGGAGACTAAAGATGTAAATGCTTAGCCTTGCTCGCTACAGCTCTTTCCATTGGTTTACTTATAATCTTGGCCATGCTGGTGTTGATTTATTTTATTTAAATTTGACTTCCTCAGTCATAGAAGAGGTGCTTACTAAATGTCAGGCACCGTACGACTTTATACACAGCAATAATGATGAAAGCGATGGTGGTGGTGATAATGGCGACGACGATGATGGTGGCGGTGATGAAAATAACGCAGGGCGGTGGTTATGAAGGGGATGACGGTAGTGATAATGAAAGGGAATATGGCCACGATGGTGATGATGATGATGGTGAATTTGATGGCAAAGGTAATGATGGTGGTGACTGTGATGTTGAAGGTCACTGTATACTAAAAAGTTGCTATGTTTAATGCACGTATGTACAATATATCATTTAATTCTACCAGTAAGGAACTTCTTGTACCCGTCCACCATTAAAGATGAAGAAATCGAGGCTCTTGGAGATACACTGACTTGTCTAAGGCCACAGAACCAGCCTTCAAAGCCTTGTCATTCTCGCTCCAGAGCTCTGACACCAAACCACCCGTGTGGTTCTACAAGTTGTCTTCCTTTAACCTCCTTAAAGTTATAAAGGACATCTGAATATTTAATGTTCAACATTAGTTTACCAAAACACTTAACGGGTACTTTACTTGTGTGTAAGGAGTACCAAGCATTAAGAAGAGAGTAACAAACAAAAGAGAAATCAAAGAAGTGTTAAAATGTCTTTTTGTCACTTGCATCTTAATTGCTGGTAGTTCCACTCATTAGCAAAGGAAAAAAACTGGGAAAACTGTTCCCAGTCTTCTGTGAAGAGTAAAATTATAATAATGACCTTCACTGAGAACTTGGTGTACACCAAGGACTGTGTGGAGGTCGATATTGAATTGATATTGAACTACCTCATTTAATTATCAATGTGCGATAGAGACTGCCACATTTTCAGATGAGCAAACTGAGGCTCAGAGAGGCAAGCAGCTTGCCCAAGTTCATACAGCAACCCACTCAGTGGGAAACCTGGGATCAAACTGAGTTTATGGTAGATTTTGCCAAATATGCCAGTGCCCTCCATGAAGCGCACCTCACTGCAGGAGGATTATTCATCCTGTCTCTGGTGAATTCAGGTTTGGCCATGTGACTTTCTGTGGCCAATGAAAGAGAGCTAAGCTACACAGTGCCATGATCACCTTCCCTTTGCCATGAGAACACTGATGGGCACTGCCCCTCCGTCTACAGCCCCAAATGAAGACAATGTAGCTCATGCAGCTCTGTAGCATGAGCAAGAAATAAATCTCATTGTTGTAAGTCCCTGAAATTAGGGATGGGGGTATTCTTTGTCACTGCAGCAGAATCTACCTTATCCTGACTGATAATGTGCTCTGCTATGAACTGGTTTGTCCTCCACTCCCTAAAGTCATATGTTCAAGGTCTAGCCCAGCAATGTGACTGAATTTGAAGATATGGCCTTTATAAAAGCAATTAAGTTTAAATCAAGTCATAAGGGTAGAGTCCTGATTCAATAGATTGTGTCTGTACCGAAAGAAGCATGAAAGCTCTCTTTCAATCTCTCTCCCATGTGAGGACTTATCAAGGAGGTGGTTGTGGACAAGCCAAGAGGACAGAGCTCACGAACCTGACTGTGGTGGCACCCTGATCTCAGAATTCCAGCCTCCAGAATTCTGAGAAGATAAATATCTGTTGTCTAAGATACAACAGGCCTCTGTTATTTTGTTACGGCTGCCTCAGCAGACGAATGCATGATCCTAAGAGATACGCTCAAATGGTAAATGTTAGAAGGTAAATGAAACCCAGAGCACATGGCAAAAACCCAAGCAGCAGCTCAACCTCCTTCCCAGAATCAAGGCAACCTCAAAATATAAGAGGTCAGAGGACAATAAATAAACAACCATTCAACAAAGCTCAGGGACAAAGTAATTCACTTTACCTGGCGATTGAAGAGACAGTGTAACACAAAGAGAAAAACCCCCTGCAGGACATTGATGATGGTGAACATGTAGGCAATGACTGATCCAATTGTCTTCCCAACTTCATCAACCATAAAAAAGCCAAGGCTCCAGGAACAGCCCAAGATAAACAGCTGAGCAATGGCTTTAAATGTCATGACCCTGAAAGGGAAAAAGAGTAAATTACTACCATCCATGAGGGACTCGCTGCTTGTTGGGCACTGTGCTCAATTCTTTGCATGCTTCACTTTACTGAAACTTCCTAACAGCCTCAGGTGGTTAAGTGGCTTCCACAAAGGTATGTGGCTTGAAGATTTGGCAGTGACCCTGTTTTCAATTATTGCCTCTGAGAATAACACTTTCTCCCACTCTTGGAAATGATTTCCCTGCAAAGTCTCTTACCTGGACTAATTGGAAGATTTGTAGAAAGTGCACTCTGAAAATTTGTATTGAAGAAATGAGGGCCTGGCTGGTGTGGCTCAGTGGATTGAGCACCAGCCTGTGAACCAAAGGGTCACTGGTTTAATTCCCAATCAGAGCACATGCCTGGGTTGCAGGCCAGGTTCCCAGTAGGGGGCGTGTGAGAGGCAACCACACATTGATGTTTCTGTCCCTCTCTTTCTCCCTTCCTCTCTGTCTAAAAATAAATAAATAAAATCTTTAAAAAGATAAAGTGTGGATGATGATGATATCATGAATTCAGAATGCAACACAGTGCTAGATTTCTTCAAACAAAAATTGTGTCTAGGATGGTATTGTTGATTGGCCACGGGTAGGTGAGCTGATGTGTGTAAATGTGTGTGCACATTGTTCTGTGTGTGTATGTGTGTGTAGAAGTATGGAGGAACACTGAGAAGGTGACACTCTGACCCTCTAGGATCAAAGAAACTGAGGCAGAGAGGTTAGATTGGTCTCCTAAGTACATGAGATCAAGGGCAGGGTCTGAAGTTGGAGAGAAATTCCTTTAAGTTTTGTCCACATGACTCACCAATGCAAGGTTCTTACTCTTGGGTAAGATGACCCGTTTGTTCCTCTTATCAATGGGGATGTTAGTAGTGACCATCAGAGAAGTGGGCATCATGAGCATTCAATGAACTAATCTTGGTAAATGCCCAGCATCTATCAAGTTCCTAGTTAATATGAGTTGCCATCAGTATTTTTAATAATTTAAGTCAGCACCAGTGAGAATTATTTCTATAACCAAGGAGAAGGGAATCCAAAAGTGGGTGGACTCGCAGGGACAGGAATAATGTTGATGCTCTTGGCTACAAAAATGAGGCACCCAGTGAATATTTACTGAATAAAGAGATGAGAGAATACATGAAGTTACCTGAAAATTATAGTTTTTACTTCTATAAGTTGTCCCTCTTGTACTCTTTAGTACAGTACCAGGAAATTTTATATCACTTTTGTATGGGGTTCTCTCTTCTCAGCAGAGCTGTCCTGCAGTGAATACCACTGATTCTGGTACCCTTTACCTGTTTTATTTATTTATTTATTTATTTACTTATTTTCAGAGAGGGGGAAGGGAGGAATAAAGAGAGGGAGAGAAACATTAATGTGTAGTTACCTCTCGCTCGCCCCCTACTGGGGACCTGGCCTGCAACCCAGGCCTGTGCCCTGACTGGGAATTGAACCAGTGACCCTTTGGTTTGCAGGCCAGCACTCAATCCACTGAGCCATACCAGCCAGAGCTTACCTGGTATCTTGAATGGTGGAAACCTCCTTATTTAGAGAGGAAAGTTTGTTTCTCAAAATCCACAGAATTTGGAAGTAGAACATGAAGTTTATCTGTGGAAACAGCATACGAAACTGAGTCGGAATTTTCTTTTGAGGCCATGTCATGCAGTCCAGCTTGAGGTGGACCTATTGATCTTTCCCCAAAAGACACAGGCTTCCTAAGGATAGTAGGGACATACACTCTGGTCTCAATGGCACACAGTATATAATCGGTGGCACTTGGTGCCTGATCAGGGCGACTATATAAATTATCATTCAAACCAGGATGATGGATATAAATGGAAAGTTCCTGGCCAATGGAAAAACATGTTACCCTATGGAGAATAGATACTTGCTAAATATTTGTTAGATACATAAATGTAGAATTTTAAAAAAGAATGCCCAGTACAGGGTTATATTACATCAAGGCAGAAGCCAGGGAAAGACACAAGCAGACAGTATTTCCAGGAAGGGGGTGACCACATTAGGCTATATTTCCTTATTTTCATCTCATTTCCCTTTAACAGCTAAACACTCTCTATGCTTGGCCCACCCAGGGCAGGCACACCCATAAGTAACCATCACTGGTCACTTACCAAGATAATGAGAGCCACTGGCCCCATGAAGCTCCAGATGAACCCTTTCTCAAGCTTGAGCCAGCAGCTGTTGAGAGAAAGATAAGGATTCACTGCTTATTTCTCAGGGAAAAGGGGGGATGGTTAATACACATTTCTGTAACAAGATCTAGCAGCGCCAGGAGCCGTTTAGTTCAGACTTGGCTTCAGATGGAATCAGCAGGGGTCTCCATCTGATCCAGGCTGTGTGCTCCGAGTCTTGGTGTCTCCAGGTGCGAAGTGGGGCTGACGGGAGCATCGAGAAAGCATAAATGGTTACTGTGGCTATCTGCCAAGTCTCGGAATCTGGCTGGGCCAGTCCTGCAGCTTGGTCCTTCTCCAACGGTGCGTGAACTATTCCAGGTACTTTGCCACTCCACATAAACATTAGAACCAGTTTGTCAATATCCACAAAATGTTCTAAAATTTTGATTGCAAATGCAGTGAGCCTATAGATCAAGTTGGGGAGAACTAATTTCTTGACAATATGCAGTCTTTCTATCCATGAACATGAACTATCTCTTCATTTATTTGAGTTTTCTTTGATTTCCTTCATTAACGTTTTCCTCATATACATCTTGTAGGAAATATTAAATGAAGTAATGTGCACACAGTTTTTGGATACAGTTCCTGGCAGAGTTAAGGCTCAGTAAATGTAGGTATCCTAATAATGATTAACAAAATGCTATAATAAAAAAGAGTAAAAATTATGTCATTTGAAAAGTGTTATGTAATGGGAATCATACAAAATGTAACCTTTTGGCAGTTATTAGACCTCTATGCATGTGATAAAATTGCACAGAACTAAATACACACAAAGACGTACAAGTGAAACTTGTGTGAATTAGATCAGTGAATTGCTTCAATGTCAAGGTTATAGGTGTGACCAGGAAACTTTGGGAGGTGTGGGTGGGTTTATTACTTTGACTGTGGGGATGGTGTTACAGTGTATGCATATGTCCAAACTCATCCACACGCGCACATTAAATATGTCCAATTTTCTTTTGTCCCTTACACGTCAATAAAGTTGGAAAAACAGCTGTAGCTATAAAAACGACCAAAAGACTATTCTGTCATGGCATATCTTGGCACAGGTAGTTTAACATTCTGAAAAGGGACCAGGCAATATGAAACTGGCAAAAACAACAAGCAACCCTCAATGGGCAGAAAAGCTCCCACTCTTAGTTCCATTCCAAGGGTTGCAAACTATGGCCCAAGGGCCAAAGCCAATCCACCCGTTGTTTTTAGAAATAGTTTTATTGAAACAGCCATACCCATTCATTTACAACTTGGCTGCTTTCACACCACAAGGACAGCATTGAGTCATTGCCACAAAGACCACATGGCCTGCAAAACAGCTATAATCTGGCCCTTTGCAGAACCTTTGCGAACTCCTGATATACTCTGAATCTCCAGAACCATTCTGGCAAGACACAGGGATCAGGTTGGAGACCGAGCATTCCCTGACTCCAAGACACACAGCCTCCACCTGTTGTTTTAGCACATGCACCCCTACTTCCTTACCCAAGTCCCACTGCCAAAGTACTAACTTCATCAACCATCTTTACAGAGCATTGCAAACTTTAGAGAGGCAGCAAAACATGGCTGTTAAAAACACTGCCTTGTGAATTTTGACTTCCTCTCTTCTAGATGTGACCCTCGGAAGTTTCATTAGATGCACTAAGGTCCAGATGTCCCGTGCATGACATGATAACAGTGCCAAGGAAGAGACGGCTTCTTCAGACAGAAAGCACTGTCTCCGATATAGCACATACCCTGGAGATTTGTTGCTCTTGTTACTCTTCACATGTGAAGATTAACCTCAATCTAGTCAACCCACTGTTTCAGAATCCTACAGGTCATAAAAGCCGCAAGTTCTTAATGGGGGCTATGGGGTTGCTCACTTGCTCCTGAAGTTCATCAAGTTGTATTAAAAATTTGGTGTGTATGTACACTTGTCTGGGGAAATAGACCCTGAATTTCACCAAAATTCTCAAAGGGATCTAACCCCAAAGATGCTGACAACCACAGCTCTAGGAATAACCAGTAGAAAATAAAATCCAGGCTTAAGGAAGGACTGTTTTGAAGTATAATTAACAACTGGTAACAGAATTTAAAGCCATGTATTTTGATTTCAGATCATGTATTAGCCAAGGGTACCACTTGCACCATAAATGGTCTCATCATGCTTACTGAGTATACGTTCCATAATTTTTGTGTCCTGCTGCTGCAGACACAGCCACAATCAGAGCTGGAATCCCGTAGCCTACAGGATACATGAACCGCTTCTTCAGTCTGCCTGCACTGGTGTAGTTGGCCACCTTGAGGTTCCTGACGGTGAGGAAGAGTTGCAGTCCTATGAGGAGCATCCAGGTAAAGGAGGCCAGGTAAAAGTAATGCAGTACCCCTGCGATGATGGAGCACAGCACCTGGAAGGGCGAGAAGAGTTAGGGAGGTGGTGTCAATGTTTGCACCTGATTATACCCTCAGCACTTATTTCCAGGATGCTGGTTGGAATTTCGGTTCCAACACCTGTGACATTTTGCCCACGGCAACACATTTTCTGGGGGCTCTACTGGCCGTGGGAGCCTGCTTGCCTCATGAACTGGGGCAGACCAGAAGCACCAAGCAATGAATGCCATGGGACCAGCCCTCAAATCCGGGACCAATGAGCATTGGTAAATAAATACTCCATTGCCCTTGCCCTTTGGGAAGTTGTGATGGTTAATTTTATGCATGAGCTTGACTGGGCTAAGGGATGTCCAGAGAGCTAATGAAACATCTTGGGGGGTGTTTGTGAGGGTGTTTCTGGAGGAGATTAGCATTTGAATCAGGAGATGACTAAAGAAGACGGCCCTCGCCAGGAAGGGTGCGTGTCATCCAATCCACACATGGTGGGAATAGAACAAAAAGGTACACGGAGGGCAAATCCACCCTCTCTTCTTGAGCTAGGATATCCATCTTCTTTACCCCTTGGACATCGGCAGCCATGGTTGCAATAAAATGTTATTTACAAAAACAGATTGTGGGCCAGAATTGACCTGAGCACTGTAGTTGGCCAACGGCTGCACAGTTTGAAATGAAGAGACTAAAGGCCAAAGAAGTTAAAATTGCTCCGAAGATTACACTGGTAAACAAAAAGTATTTGAAATCCAAAATGTCAGCAGAGACCATATTTATTCTTAACCATAGCACTTTACTGCCTTTTAGAGGTAAAAAGTAGTGCTTTTATAACCTTCTAATGGTGAGATCACAGTCTTTCAAAGTTACAAACAGCCTTGGAGAACATCTGGTAACGATTCTTCCTGGGTGTGAAAATATAATGATTATCATGATCATGGTGAAAATAAAAGCTAATATTGTGCCCTGGCTAGTGTGGCTCAGTGGACTGAGGGCCAGCCTGCAAACCAAAGGGTTGCTGGTTCAATTCCCATTCTAGGGCCCATGCCTGGGTTGCAGGCCAGGTCCCCAGTAGGGGGTGCACAAGAGACAACCACGCATTGATGTTTCTCTCTCTCTTTCTCCCTCCCTTCCCTTCTGTTGAAAAATAAATAAATAAAATCTTTATTTTAAAAAAAGCTAATATTGTTCTGAGCAATTAATCCAGATTATGTTTTATCTTGCCAAGACCTTACTAAAGCCCTATGATGATGTCCCTGTTTTAGAGAGGAAGTTTAGAAATGGGAAGTCACTTCAACAAGGTCATTTAGCAAGTAGAACAAAGAGTTGAGTTTAAGTGCAGATTGTATGGCAAGGACACTGACCACCCAAAGTATAATCCTCCATCAGTTCTATTGAAGATTACAAATTTGTCTCTAAGAAATGACTTCCCAGCCCGGCTGGTATAGCTCAGTGGATTGAGTGCGGGCTGGGAACCAAAAGGTCCCGGTTCGATTCTCAGTCAGGGCACATGCCTGGGTTGCAGGCCAGGTCCCCAGTGAGGGCCATGTGAGAGACAACCATACATTGCTCTTTCTCCCTCCCTTCTCTCTCTAAAAAATAAATAAAATCTTAAAAAAAAAAAAAAGAAAGAAATGACTTCCCAGCCAGAGTACATTTCCTAGCACGCCTTGCAGTTAGGCATGACCATGTGACAGAATTCTAGCCAGGGGAAGCAATATGCACCACTTCCTGAGGTGGCCCATATAAACCTCACTCGTGGGACTCTGCCATGCTCTTTTCTCTTTCCAGTTGGCTGAAATGGGAAGGACCCCAGGGTGACCCTGGAAGCTGTCTGTGTGGGAGATCGAAGAGCCTCCATCAGCCTGAGGTCAGAGGATAGACACCCTTCAAACCTGTTTGCTCACCCTCTGCTGATACATACGAGTAAAATGAACTACTCGTGTGATAAGCCACAGCATTTTGAAGTTCACGTGTTACAGCAGCTGTTGTAAAGTGGTCTGTACCATCCATCTGACTCTCAACCACTTTGCTCAATGGCACCTCCAAAAGTACGGGCCTTCTTAAAATTATAGAGGAGAGCTGAAATGGGGACCCTTGTATTTTCCCCCAGGTGATTACTGCCTCTCTCCTCTCCTTTCCTCAAGACAAGATGATGTATTTGTTTATGATAAGGAAATTTGGTGAAATTACCTACCTCAGGCTCAGTTCGATCAATCCCTGTGAGGAAGAGCAGGTGGGACAGAAAGAGGCAGATGCAGAGCTGCAGGTGGAGGGAGGTGCTGGTGCTCTGGATGGCTTTGCACAGCAGGAAGGTGAGGGCCGCCAGGAGGAGGCACAGCAGAGAGAGGCTCAGCCCCACGTGGGTGATCACAGCCAGGGTGGGGTCCGCCTATGAACCACCAAAGGAGGGACCCATTATAGTTTCCAGCTGTGCAGTTATGTTCCCGACGGAGAGCCAGAGGGGCTTCGCAGTTCAGCCCCTCAGAGGAGTGACGGAACCCCTCTGACACTTGCTGTGCCCACCTTCACAATGAGGACACACGTAAGAGCGTTTACCACACAGGGCTGTTGAAAAACCAAAACCACTAGGCTGGTGCCCTTTTATAAATACGTCAGCCACATGCGTAATTTCACTTTTCTGGTAGCTGTAGTTTTAAAAATGTAAAAAGAGCCCTGGCTGGTGTAGCTCAGTGGATTGAGCGCGGGCTGGGAACCAAAGGGTTCCGGTTCAATTCCCAGTCAGGGCACATGCCTGGGTTGCAGGCCAGGTCCCCAGTGAGGGCCATGTGAGAGGCAACCATACACGAATGTTTCTCTCCTTCTCTGTCTCCTTCTCTTCCCCTCTCTCTAATAATAAATAAATAAAATCTTTTAAAAAAATGTAAAAAGCAACAGGTCAAATTAATTTGATTATTATTTAGTAGTTCAAAACATCAGTTCAATGTGTTGAATATCATAATGTAGCAAAAATATCAGTTCAAACTATAATCAGTGTAAAATAATTATCAGTGACATATTTGATATTCTTTTTCCCCACATCAGGCCTTTGAAATCCAGAGGATTTTTTACACATACAGCACGCCTCAATCCAGATGCTATATTTTCAATAGTGAAAGTGAAATATAGTCTACCAAAAAATAAAATTGAGTTTAACAGAAAAAGATTTTACACTGCTTCTTTTTTTAATATTTCAATTACAATTGTTGTTCAGTGTTATTTATATTAGCTTCAGGCACACACCATAGTGGTTAGACATTTTTTAACTTACGAAGTATTCCCCTCAATCATTTTAGTACCCACCTGAAACTGCACATTACAACTTTATTGACTATCTTCCCTATACGATATTTTACATCCTCATGACTATTTTGTAACTGCCTATTTATACTTAATCCCTTCACCTTTTTCACCCAACCCTCTGTCTGTCCTCTGCATCTATGAGTCTGTTTCTGTTTTTATTTTGTTCTTTAGACCCCACACATAAGTGAAATCATGTGGCGTTTGTCTTTATCTGACTTGTATCACTCAGCATAATAACCTCTAGATGGGCACCTAGGCTGCTACCATATCTTGGCTCTCATAGATAATGCAGCCCCCGAGCTTCCTGTTAGCAGCTGCCGCGTGACCTGTGGTTGGCAGCTGCCTGTGCCGGGCCTGCACACACGTGGGAGAGACCACACTGAAAGCCAAGGCTGCCTTCCACCAGCACCAGACCTGGGGCAGTTCAGCCAAAGGCACAAAGCACCCCAGGACCTGCCACCACCTGAAGAGCCTCAGGTGGCACTCGAGCTGGGAGTCAGCAGGGAGGGCCGGTGGAGTTCACCAGGCTAAGATTCAGATTTGGACGTGTAGGTGTGGGCTCAGCCGAGGCACCATGGCTGCCTCCCCTCCAGCCCTGGCCCGAAGCCACATTACTAAGTTCCTCCCTGTGTGTCTCTGGGGGCCCCCCACGTGAGTGCCTGCAAGCCAGAGTTTGTGTACAGGTCCTTTAATAAGACACCTGGGTTTCAAGAAGCCTTTTGTCTGACCCAGACAGACAGAATCCCCACTGGTTTTCACAACTCTATGCTTCATGGGCTCCTTTTCCCAGCACTGGTGCTCTGGGACGGGGAGCCCGGTGTGAGGTTAAAACCTCTCACTCCTCAGCGGGGACATCTGCAGCTTAGATACCCCTGTGGGTTCTCAACCACCACACGTGGGTTTGGGGCCAGACCACTTCACGTCTCTGCCTCTCTTACCAGTCTCAACATTGCCTGTTCTTTCTATCCTTAGTTATAGGACTTCCATTCAGTTAGTCCTCAGATGGTTCTCCAGGATGATTGTTCTAAAATTTAGCTGTGATTTTGATGCACTCGTGGAAGGAAGTGAGCACAGGCTCCATCTACACCACCATCTTCATTGGAACTCTACAGTGCTACTTAAATAAACTGAAATTTAAAACTCAGGTCTTCACTAACCACACTAACCACATCCACGTGCTCAATGACTACATGTGGCTGGTGATCCTATAGGAAAACACAGCACCCAAAAGTAGTTTCCATAAACATTATGGAAACTTCTTTGTCTTGTTCCAGTGTCTGACATGGAGTTGGCACTCACTCATACATGAAGTTGTTGAATGAATAAAATGAGCCCATGCATTAATTATGCAATAAGTGGTTATCATAAGTAGACATTCAATACCTGGGAGTTAAAAATAAACAGGGGAAGAAATTAGGTAAATTTCTTTAAACCTGAGTTATCCTAGACATGTTGGGAAGTTTAAGAGGCTTTGCTTTTTCGTTGGTGATAATCACCTTCTTCCGGTCTGACCAGGAAGGTTCGGCTGTAACTCTCTCCTGTGAAGGAGCAGATGTTTTGACCCCAGATCACCGCGGACCTTTCCACTAAAGGGGCCAACAACCCAGCTTCCCAACATCTGAGCTCTGCCTTGACTAACTTGAGCTCACTCTGCCCATGCCCATGGAGGTGTCAGAGAATTGTTGTCCCCTGGATGTAGTTTTCAACTAACAACTGAAGGGAGGTAGTGTATAAACACCCCAGCTCTCTCTCTCATGTCCAGTTAGAATGAACTATAATGACCTCCAGTTACCTAAAGTGGGAACTGGCTTGATGATGCTGTCTGCATGGCTTCTATCCTTTTCCAATTTCACTTCCCCAGTCCCCTTCTGGTGCTTCCTGAAATGACCTTTCAAGTTAGCTTGACTCCACATGTTAAGAGTCTTTTTCTAAGACACGGAGCAGATGATCTCCCAGCTTCCTGGACAGTCGGACTCACAGGAGGGGACCATGAGTCTTAGTACCTGAGGAACGAGAGCCACAAGGACAGCAAAACTGGAGAGGTGGAAACACTTGCACACGGTGTGGGAGTCGTTGCTGCCCACGAGACTGCAGCCCTCCGTCGACCAGCGGCCTCCCTCCTGTGATCCTTCCCAGTACACACACAAATGTTTTGTTCTTGCACCACCAGGCTGGAAAGAGAATAGCACCAAAGTGGCTTTCTTTCTGGTTTTGTATTTCAACTTCATGGGTTGGAAACCAGACAGGAAAGCCCCATCATCTGGAACACATGTGGGGAAGAATTTTATACCACACCCATGTGGGCTTCAGGCTCATTGATTCTGCCCTGCTCTGGTCTGGTCATCTCAGAGCCCCTGAACTGACCCTTATGAATTGCTTTACCCAGGCTGCTTGTCACTGGTGGGACCAATGAGAAGAACTGGTGAGAAATCACTGTATGAGAGCTGAAGAAGGTTGGGTATTTCTTCCGTACTTCTTTTCTGCTTCGGGCTGTCTTCATCTCCAGAAAGGCAACCCCACCTTCATGCCTCCAGCCTTCCCTGGGCTCAGCCCTCACGCCACCCTCCTCATTGCCTTTTTAGGTTTCAATGTGATAATAGCTTCTCTGGAACCCTCAATATTTTCTGTCAGTTCTCTGAATCTTGGATGACCAGAGTTGGATTCAGATACCTACAAGGACCCTGATAAACACACCCATTTAAGTTAATGCATAGAGAACCAACCCTGGGTTTTGCTCACCTGCGTATGTTTGAAGGTCAGGAACACAGGTTTAGACAGATAAACTTTTTCCTCCACACCAATGGTGCCACTCACAACACGAGAGTTCATTTTTATGTCCAGTATTCCTCTTCTGTCACTGAAAAAGGATCCATCCAGAATATCCCCAAGAGACCCGTAAGTGATAAGTGCAACATGGTTCGCTGAGAAAACAGAAGAGGAATCACTTTATAAGGGAGCTACAGTTTGATGAATTGGAATTAAAAAAAAAAAAACCTCTAAGTCCCCACACCTTGGCACAGTGCTTAGAATCTGAAGGTCAACAGAATGCATCTTGGACACAGTACCTCTTATGGTTCCTTTGAAAGCATCAGTGCAGTCAATATCCATTGTGTTATTGCCAGCTTCCAGAACAGTCTTCTCACTGGTCTTGTTGCACCTCTTGGTTTCATAGACTGGAAACATTAAGACAGTGAGTCCTGCTTAGCTTCCGTCTCATGCCTAAGGAACTTGCTGGAGAACTCCAATCTGTGAAAGACCCACTACTACTGATTTCACGTTCTGCATGCAAGGTAGACCAGATGTCACTCCCTTCTACTTCTCCAGTTGGTGGGGGTGAAATGGTGTCCTGAGCAACACACACTGGTCACCCAACTCAGAGGGAGAAAGGGGATGGACACGCTTCCGGGAGCTGGAACTGGTTGGGGTGGGGGAGCTCAACCTTTACCATATACTATTTAAGGAAAAAAAACAAATATGTGTACTGGTGTACATGGTGTGGGAGAGACTTAATTGTTTTTTTAAGATTTTATTTATTTATTTTTAGTTTTTTTTTTAAGATTTTATTTTTATTTATTTTTAGACAGAGAGGAAGGGAGAAAGAGAGGGACAGAAACATCAATGTGTGGTTGCCTCTCACATGGCCCTCACAGGGACCTGGCCCACAACCCAGGCATGTGCCCTGACTGGGAATCGAACCGGGACCGCTTGGTTCCCAGCCCGCGCTCAATCCACTGAGCTACACCAGCCAGGGCTTAGTTTTTTTTTAATAATTACTTTATTGATTTTCAATTACAGTTGTCTGCATCCTCTCCCCTCCCCTACCCTCCCAACCCCACCTCCCTTCCCTGCCTCCCTCCTCCCCCTTGGTTCTGTCCATGTGTCCTCCATAGTGGTTCCTGAAAACCCCTCTCCCCATTGTCCCCTCCCCCCTCCCCTCTGGCTAATGTTAGATTGTTCTTAATTTCAATGAGAGACTTAATTTCTTAACCAAAAGATGCTTAGCATCCAAAGGAAATACCCTCTGGAGCAGATCTGCTTTTGGGAAGAATTCCTTGAGTGAACTCTCTCCATGCCATACAAACTCACAGTCTGACAAAAGATCCCTCCTCCTATAGCCCTTTGGTCAGGACCGAAATGGTCAGGGTTCTTACCTATATCAAGCTCCGGGTTTTCTTTCTTTCCTAGAGAAGTAAAGCTGTAATTCCAAATGGCCGATTCTATGCTTTCAAGCCGTTGCGTAGCCTCTTTGGCAATGTACTCTTTGCTTCCATTGTTCCTTAGAGTAGTCTTTCAAAGGAATAAAGCTAATTAGGTAGACTCTCACACAAACTTCAAAAAGCAGGAACATACGTAGGTGTGGTAGGGCGAGCCCAGAAGACAGTAACATTAAGGTGCTGCTAGGCTCTGTGCTATCAGCCTGGCAGGACTCTTGCTTATCACGTGCAGCCCTGCGAAGGGTGCATCCTTAGCTTCACTGTATTTACGAAAACATGAAGGCTTTAAAAATGAGGCATCTGGGACCTACATAGTGCCTCTTATGGAGAAAGACAGGGAATGGGAGGTGGCGAGGAGATGGAATGAGGCTCCACGTGCTTGATGCAGGTCTTCGAATGACAGCCAGGCCAGGTAAACCCTTTCCCAGGGCTTCTCAGTCTTCTCGATTGACATGTGACCAGATAATGGTTGTGGGAGGCTGTCCTGGGCGTTATAAGATATTTAGCAGCATCCCTGGTCTCTGCTCACCCACTAGATGCCAGTACCACTGTGGTTGTGCCAACCAAAAATGTCCCCAAACATGGCCCCAGACACTATCCCCCTGGGACAGAAGACAAAATCAGTGTGAGAACTGCCGTATCCTAAAAGTCATGGGGAGACATGGAAGACTAGTGAGCTGTTTCCCAAACCTAGCTTCACCTTACTCACCCAAATGTTCTCGGATGACTGTGTCCTCTCACCCGTGTCCTCTGGGAAAGAAAAGTAGCCATTAAATCAAATATTGAAAATAACACCCCCTGGCTCACATCCCTTCTTCCAAGCAGCCTCGAGCTGAGTCTTCCTCTGATACTTCCACATCCTATCCCAATTTCTCTCTAAGAAATTCCAAATGTCTGCTGCAGTAGAATAAAAGAGAATTAGGATGGAACTTCCACTTCAATCATTCAGTCAATAGTATTTATCGAGCAACTACTAAAAGCCAGGCACAATGCTAAACCTTATGGAGAGAGTTGATATCGAGACAAAGGGAGTTCCCTTCTAGGGGCTGCAGACTTCGAGGAGTCACTAAGCCAACAATGACAGACAATTAAGTGATTACAAGGATCCAAGATGTTAATACATGAATGAGATGACCTGGGAGTATACAGAAGAGGCCCCAGAATATCGGGGGGTACAGAGAATGTTTCCCAAAGGAATGGCTGTTAATGAAACTAACAAGATAGAAACAGTAATAACACTTGCCATGGTCCACCCAGCACAGTATATGAAGTGCATTCAGACACATTATCTCATTTACAGGAACTCAGCAGGTTCTAAAACAGAGTTATGTAGCATAATAGCTAATACTAATTGAGGTTTCTCAGGTGCCTAGCGCTGCACTAAATATTTTATGTGCCTTAATAATCACAGGTAAAGCGTATTTGTTTCCTGGCATTGCTGTAGCAAAGTACCACACACTGGGTGGCTTAAAACAATGGAAATTTATTCTCTCATAGTTCTGGAAGTTAAAAGTCCAAAAGCAAGGTGTCAGCAGGGCTGTGGTCCCTCTGAAGTTTATAAGATATTTCTTTCTTTGCTGCTTCTTGCCTCTGGTGGTTGGCAGCACTCTTTGCCATCTCTTGCTTTTGGCAGCCAGACTTCAGTCTATGCTTCTATCATCACACGTCCCTTTGCATGTATGTCCCTATGTCCAAATTTCCCTCTTCTTTTTTTTTTATAAGATTTTATTTATTTATTTTTAGAGAGGGAAAGGGAGGGAGGAAGAGAGGGAGAGAAACATCAATGTGTGCTTGCCTCTCAAGCGCCCCCTACTGGGGACCTGGCCCACAACCCAGGCATGTGCCCTGACTGGGAATTGAACTGGTGACCCTTTGGTTTGCAGGCCGGCACTCGATCCACTGAGTCACACCTGCCAGGGCCAAATTTCCCTCTTCTTATAAGGATACCAGTCATACTGGATTTAGGGTCCACCCTAATCTAGTATGACCTCATCCTGATTTGATTATATCTGCAAAGACCCTATTTCTAAATAAGATCACATTCACAGTTTCCATGAGTGGACATGGATTTGGGGGAAGGTATTTCACCCAGTACCTGCAGTAATAAGGCTTCCAAAATGACTCACAGTGATCCCTGCCTCATTCCCTTATTCACACCCTTGTGTGTGAATTCACTCCTCCCCCGACTCAACTCAGTGACTCATGTCTAATAAATAAAATACAGCAAAAGGGAAAAGATGTCACTTCTGAGGTCTGGTTACAAAGGACTATGATTTCTCTTGTGTTCACAGTCTCCTCCTGGCTATTCTCGTGTGCTTGTTATAATAAAGCAAGCCGCAAGCCAGAGAGGCCAATACATCCAAGAATGCAGCGTGATCTCCCATCAATCACCAGAAAGAAAGTGAGGCCTTTAGTCCAATAGCTTTCAAAGAACTGAATCCTGCCAGCCAATCACGGGAGTGAGCTTGGAAGCAGACAAACCTTCGGATAAGACTGCATCCCTGACCCGTACTTCGTGGCCGTGAGAGGCCTAGAAGTGGCGGTAAGCCACGCCTCAATTCCTGGACTACTCAGACCATGAGCCAATACATATGTGTTGTTTTAAGCCTTAGGGTCATTTGTAACTCAGCAACATGACTAGTACAGTGGATGCTATTACTATTCTTCCTACTTACAGATGAGGCATTTAGAAGTTAGTCATTCCCCAGAAGTCCGCTGTAAGCAATAGTGCCAGAGATCAAACCCAATCTGTCTAACTCAAAATATGGAATTATGTTAGGAATTAACAAAGAAGTCAGTAGGTTGTGGATAGTGAGAAACAGGCTTTTCAATGTTGAAGAAAAAGGTTACAAATAAGGGAAGAGGGAAGGCTAGATCAAGGCCTGGGGTCGGACTGAGATTGGAACTAGCAGTATGAACTCACGGGTTTTAACATATAGACAGATAAAATGAGTGAGAGAGAAACAAGAAGTCCAGTAGAAAATTAGAGATGCCATTTTGGTTATTTATTTATTTATTTATTTATTTTTAGAGAGAAGGGAAGGGAGAGAGAGAAGCATCAATATGTAGTTGCCTCTTATGCGTCCCCTACTGGGGACCTGGCCTGCAACCCAGGCATGTGCCCTAGAATGGGAATTGAACCAGTGACCCTTTGGTTTGCAGGCCGGCACCCAGTCCGCTGAGCCACACCAGCCAAGGCTAGAGATGTCGTTTTAGAAGCCCAGAAAAGAGACATAAATTTATAAGGCAGTGATGCTGGGAAAAGAGTACAGTAACGAGTTGAAGGACAAGGGCCAGGACAGATCTACACTCTTACCCTGGCCTGACGCTGGCAGAGCTCTCAAAGTCTTCCCCACCCTTCCTTGTTCTCGGTGGAGAGTATTGGAGGTTCTTACCGTAACATTCTGAATGATTCATTTTAAAGATACCAGCCACCCAGTTGAAGAGAGGAGCACTTGGGACACAGCTGCAGTAGTAGCTTCCAATTTCATTTCTGCAATACGATTTCTGCTTGCACTTCGCCTGCCCCGTCACACACTCATTGATGTCTGTGAATCAAGAGAAAACACTGCTGTGCGTCCTCATAGAACTGTATCATTTTCCCTTGCCCACGGAATCTCTGCTACCCAATGGCATTCATAACTGTACCCAGAACGACATCTATTCTCACATAAAATGACTCCATATGATAAAGATGGTAGTTCTCCTTTGGTTATAAACCCAGTAAACCCCAATAAAAATATCTACAAGTATTTAATGAAGTGAGATGTGTTGCTACCATCATGCAAGAACAGCCAGAAAAACTACAAGGTGGGACTAACCTTCTGGACATTGGTGGACACCAGAACGTACTACAGAGGCTCAAATAAAACAATGAGATGCTGGTGCATGAAGTGAGTGACCAGTGGAAGAGCCTAATGGTCCAGAAACAGGCCCCAAAACACACGGAGCTTTAGAATCTGATAACAGTGACATGTCAAATCACTGGACAACATGTTCTGCTGGCAAAACTGGAAGGACAGGTAGTCTCCCGTGTTGCTGGTGAGAATGCACACTGGTACGGCCTCTCTGGAATTAAATTTGTAATATTTGGTATATCCAATCAAGCTACATATGGGTTTACCTCTTCCTTCAAGTGTCTCATTTCTAGGATCGTACTCCAGAGACACACCGCCACGAGTATCAGAAACTGCCTAAATGTCACAAACAACGCAGATGCCCATACTTAGGAGAGGGTCCAATAAACTGTGGCTCATCCCAAAGCTATAAGAAAAGAAAATGGGGATAATCTCTATGAACTGATTTGGAGTAATTTCTAGAATATGTTTAAGCTAAAAGGGCAAAGTACAAAAGGACATCTACGGTGTCCTATCAAAAGTGTTGTGGCCACAGAAGACAAGAAAAGACGGAGGATCCGTCACAGATGAGACCAGACTAAGGGTCATGACCATTAAAGGCAATGTGGGATCTGAAATGGCTCTTGGTACAGAAAAAAGGGGCCTTAAGGGAAGAACTAGTGAAACTTGAAAGAGGTCTGTAGTTAATACCTTTCCCTGGTGCTGATCATGGCGCTGTGGCCACGTCTTTGGTTGACCTTAGGGGAACCAGGTGAAGGGAAAACAGAGTTCACTGTGCTGTTTTTGCAATTTTTGCTTAGGTCTATAATATTTCAAAATAATAATTTTTAAAAAGTAGGTATATCCAGGATCACATGATTCCATACATAGGATGTCCCTGAGAGGAAACGAATGAACAGAAATGAAAAGTAGATGGTGGGAGCCGGGACCTGGGGGGATGGTGCTTAGTGGGGACAGAGTTTCAGTTTGGGGAGGTGAGAAAGGTTCTGTGGATGGACGGTGGTGATGGTTGTGTAACAATGCGAATGTGCTTAATCACACTGAAAGACACACCCAAAAATGGTTAAACTAGTAAATTTTATGTTGTGTGTATTTGCCACAATAAAATAAAACAAATCCTGGCCTACCATTGTGTGCTTCACATTCTGAATTCACACTAAAATTCCATCAATAAAATGTCCAGTTCCACCAATCAGATATTTGGAGTGTCATTTTTCTTTGGTATTCAAATTGAGCTTTAGAATTTGTAGAAATGAACATGGATTTTGGCTGCAGCAGATAGGAGTGGTGAGAAATAAAACTAGAAAACTAAGTTAGGGTCAGATTATGGTAGATGGTGAGTGCCAAGATATTTATTTACATGTTCTCCTGGTCAGTGTGCTTTTATTGAACATCTACTATGTGAGAACACTATTCTCTGTCTTAGGCATACAGAGATGATACCTGCCCTGGGGAAGTTCTCAGACAAACAAGCAAACAAAACACCACTGCTTGAGTCTTCAAGAGCCTAGGGTCTTGGGAACTCTACCTTCCTCTAAAGAAAAACCACAAATCATCAAGGCAGCATCAGAACGGCAGTGGGAGGGTGCATAGGGGTAGGGACTTCACTAAGGTCTTTGGCACTATCTTGTAATATTCTTGCATCTTTGCAGCATATAAAACCCAGGGCTTAGGGCATAGAAGGATGCCTCTGCCCTCTTCCACACTCCAAGGTGAATGTGGCTTGCAACACCTACCTTCACATTTCTCATAAGATTCGGTAAAGTACTTCCGCCTAGACGTGGACTGATACCCATCTTCACAAGCACAGTGGGTACTGTTGAAGCACCTGGCCTTTACAGGGCATGAGGAACAGAAAACTGCAGGGAACACAAGATTCTTTCATTCATTTGATTATTCATTTATTCAAGAAATATTCATTGAGCACATTGAGCTACCAGACTCTGTGGTCAAAAGAATGTCCTCTTAGAAACAGTTCCACCGGCACCCATCCAACCACTGAACACACGTGCCCAAAACACGTCCCACTTCTGCCACAAACACCACTTTCACTTGACAGTAGAACTTCTCTAGCACCTGTATTTCTTTACTTGGGAACTTTCTTTGGTCACCAGAGTCCTCTTTGCTCACCGCATAGTGGGTAGCAATGCCCCCGCCTCCAAAGCAATTCTCTCAATCAATGACAGACAAAAGTCAGTGCATCAAAAAGACCAGTTATCTTATTATCAAAAACAAAGAATAAGATGTGGCAAAATTGTAACCCTAAGGCATTGCTAGTAGGGATGTAAAATGGTGCAGCTCTGTGGAAAACAATATGGCAATTTCTAAAATAAAAATTAGAGTTGTTGTATGATTTGGCAATTCCATTCATGAGTCTATAGCCAAAAGAATTGAAAGCAGGGTCTTGAAGAGGTAGTTGTACACCTGTGTTCATTCACAGCAGCATCATTCGTGGTAGCCAAAAGATGAAAGCCACCCACTATCCATCAGCAAATGAATGAATGAACAAAGTGCGGTCCGTTCACGCAACAGAATATTATTCAGCTTAAAAAAATAGAAATTCCAACACGTGCTACAACATGGATGAAGATTGATGATGTTATGATAAGTAAATAAGCTCATCACAAGAGGAAAAATGCTGGATGGTTCCTCTCATGTGAGGAATCAAATTTATAGAGAGAGAAAGTAGAATGGAGGGTGCCAGGGCCTGGGGGAAGGGAATAGGGAATTGATGCTTAATTGCGGGAAATAACTTCCAGGTGCATGCTTCTTACTAAGTCCAACAGCAGTCCCCATGGGATCAAGATCCCATTACCCATATGTAACTTACTGGATAATGGACTCTATGTTCACTCCTTGCCTTCCCACCTGACTTCCCACTTCCAGCTGGTGCTTCCTAGGATCACCTTCCAGATAAATGATTTGCTCTCAAGTCCTTATCTCCAGATTTGCTTCTGAGAGGACCCAATCCAAGACATGGGGCAAAGGCAACAGTATATCCCAGAATGATTTGGGACACAGGCTTTTGGAAAAGAAAGGGTAGAGTCCAACGTCCACCAGCTGTGTGACCTTGAGCAGGCCACTCCTCTAGAGGGCCATTCCATTGGTCAAGTAGAAATAATGTCAGAAACTTTTTGAAGGAATTTCATGAGGACTGATTGAGATGGAGCATACATTTGGCTTAGTATTGAGCCTGGTGCAATACAAGAGCTAAATAAATGGAGGGGTCATATGGTGATGGTGGAGAAGGAGGGGGCAGTCCTTGGGAGCTCCAAGAAGTAGGCAGAAGGTGTAGGAATTAATACTCTCTCCCTTGAAAAAGACTCCTTCCTTTTTCTGGGGACAGGCTGCAGACCTCAATTTCCTTTCCCCTACCTTTAACAATCATAGGCTTACCTCCAGAGTTCTTTGCTTCTGACCCTGACAGAGCTAGTAGGACACTGAGACCTGAAACAGAAAGAGAAGAGGATAGTTCAGGAGGGGGGTGCCCTGGGGCTTTGCTTGGCTAAAGCCTGGGTGAGTTAGAAGC
>PVJI01016245.1:0-38804 GCA_004026765.1 Micronycteris hirsuta
CCTCGAGTGCAGCTTGCGGGCTGAAGCTACTCTCTGCGTGGCCTCCAGAACCCCAAATTCCATGCTGCCACCTTCCCTTCCTGACCCACTTACAGACACCCCCCTACACGCCCCCGTCTTTTCTGCTTGCAACTCCCATGAGGATCCTAATGGCCACTTCTGGCAGCCTCCCCCTGTCTATCAGCTAGTCTGATCTAACTCTGCACTCTTCACCCCTGCCACCGGGACCACTCCCAGAATCCCCAGGGCCAGCGGCCTTCCCCACATCCTGGCCGCCCCCTCTGCCCTCGGCCCAGCCTGTCACATGACTCTCACTCAGTGCACACGGTAACCCAGCCCATGGGGGCCCATGAGTAGCCTTGAGTTCACTGGCTAGGAGTTAACTTCACTCCCAAACACATTTCCGGTTTCCCCTGGCTCAGAGTTGGCACATCTCTCCTCCCAAGTCGGGTTAAGTCCACCGCCCACGTAAGGCCCACACTCCAGACCAGAGAGGGACCAGAGAGGCAGGAAGCGTTTCTGCAGTCACAGACCAATCAGGAGTGGGGCCTGACCACTCTCTGTCTTCCTCAGCCCACGTCCCAGCACGCACACAGGAAGCACACGGCTGACTCACGGACGCCACTGTCAGGACAGAGGCGTTGTGCTTTAGCACAATGGAAGCCAGAGCTTCCGTGGGGACCCCCTCCCCCAAATACAGACACGGGGGGGGGCCTTGGCCACCTGCCCAGGAAGCTCCCATCCCCTCCAGGCTCTGCCCCCGGGGTCCTCCAGGAAACCGGCAGCAGCCACAGGCCACCCCACATCCCCCTCCCCAGCCCAGAAAATCCCATCCGAAGCAGACAGGGCCTTTTAACAAACAATTAGCTTGAATTTTTCATTAGCTGCAGCTTCCTCTACGTCCTTCGCATGGCCACACTCTGTAGAGCTGGGGAGGCCTGAGCCGGCACACGAGGGAGCCCAGTGGATGCCCAGGGCAGGCTCCCACAGACCCACCCCGCGAGGAAGCCATCACAAAGCTGGTTGTAAATTCAGGCCGTTTCCTCCACCAGCCCACGTGTGGACTATTCAGAAGGCGCTTCTACGTGCAGCAAGGCTGCTGCGCAAGCTGTTGCGCGTGGCGCAGAGGGCGAGGATGAGGACCAGGAAGAGGACGGCGACATTTCCTCATCTGTGGTGCCCCACATCCAGGTCCTCGTTCTAGCCCGTGAGGTCGCTGTGATCATTATTATCCGCTTTTGGCGTACAGGAGAGGGAACTGAGTTTCAAAGGCCGGGTGACTTCGTCCAAGGAGGCAACACACGGCGGTGGCTGCGGGGGGACCGGGGAGGTCCTCGGACGGCCGTTCCAGGCTGGAATTTCAGAGTGAGAGGGCCGAGCAGCTCCCCTTTCCTCTCTGGGGCCCCTCGTCTGGGAGACATGGTCTAGATGAATGGGTGGATGGAGAGAGTTTCCAGAATTGCTATTCACATCTGTTTTTTGTTTTGGGGTTTTTTTTTGTTTTGTTTTGTTTTGGAGATTTTGAGAGGACAGAGAAGAAAGAAAAGACCCTTTCTCAGTTCCCGACGCATGTGCAGACTGAGGAGGAGGCAGCGCGCCCCCCCCCCCGGGCCTTCCGCCCTCTGCCGGGCCCCCACGCGCACACCCACCCCAGGAAGTCCACGTTCTGGCCTCCAGTGCTTGCCTCCGCCATTCCTGCCAAGCACGCCCACCAGACGTCAGAACGACAAGGCTCCCCAGCACAGCACCTGCCCCTTCAGACCAGCAGGAAGGCAGAGCACGCTGGGAGGGAGGATCCCCACAGCCCCGAGAGAGGGCCGCCCACCTACCAGCTCCACCTGATGCCCTGGTTCGGCTCCAAGTGACTTCTGGCCCAGGGTAGGAGCAGCAGACAAGCTGGTCATTTTACATTGATCTGGTTGCTTCGTGGCACCTAGTGGGTAGTCCATAAACAACCATTAATGGTGAAAAAAACAAATTAATAAACGAACAAGCGAATGACAGGAGGTCATGGTCATGGAAGAGGCATGGCCTCCCACCCCTCCACGTGCCCTCCCCCTGCCTCCTCCTCAACATAACTTGCAGGATGGGCCCCAGAGGGCTGCACCCCCGCCACCTCCTCCAGGGACCAGCTACACCAAGTAGCCTGTAGAGGGCGCACAAGTTCACAGAGGGCATGGCCCTACACTGCATCCCCGCCAGAGGTGGTCGGGCCAGCCCCACCCCACCCCAGAGGCCTGGGGCTGGGTCCGCTCCTGCTGGGCTGTGGCCCGCAGCCTCCGGAAAAGGGTGACGCTTCCTCGAACCCCATCCGGGGAGTCTCTGCGGGGCCACATCTGTCCCCTGACACCGGTGAAATATTTACAGCCAACCCAGCAGGGGAAGTGAGGGGAAGCTGGAACATGAATTATTGACCGCTCACTTTCCTCCTGGCCCGGCTGCTGGGCCAAGCTGAGACCCAGGGGAGCCCCAAGACAATCCAGCAGCATTAAGCAGAGTTCTGAAAGAAGCGAGAGGCAGAGGCTCCTGACTGCCTGGGGGGCCAGAGGCGGCATGAACAGTGCAGCCCCGGCCCTGGCCCCTCATGGTGCCCAGTGTCCGCCAAGGGGCTGTGACCAGGTGATTGGTAGGGAGCCAGCAACCCCAGACCCCGCTGCACCGAGCCCAGCCAAGCCACCCCCTCTCCCTCGCTGGCTGCCTCCCAGATGCCAGGGATGTGCCCTGCCAGGCTTCACAGAGTCCCCTGCAAGCCTCCCAGCTGCCTGTCATCACAGAGGCCCACTGTCCCCTCTGAGCTGACTTCAGATGCGGTCCCCAATGCCCGCCCTGGCTCACGCACTCTCTCTGCTGGGCAGCAGCAGCATAGGCTGAGCTCGCCACACAAACCTCCACAGAGCGTCCCCTAGGTCAAGGTCCCCAGTGACTGCTCCCTGTGCCAGCTCCCTGCCTGCGGGAAAGAGCGGCATCCCGCTGTGGAGAAGTTCGCATGGGATCACAGTCTGCAGATGTGGGTCTGAGTCCTGGCACCACCGGCCGGCCAGCTGTGGACCTGAGCCTCAGTTTTCTCATCCGAGAGGTGGGTGTGAAGACCAACCCTCCCAGCTCAGTCCTGGGAGCTGCCAGCATCTCTGGGAGGAAAGGCTCAGTCCTCTGGCCTTGGCTTTCGCCAGTGCCCACCTTCTCAGACAGCAAAAAGCCAGCAGCCAGGGCGACAGGCCACAGGGCCGTGTGACCAGCTCCAAGACCAGGGGCTCTTTGTATTTTCACAGTCTGTCCTCCCAGGACACGTGGTGTGGACAGAAGCCACCTCCCACCGGCTCCCTCCCTCCCCCTGCTGCACTGAACAGCCCTGTCCTGAGGCCTGGGAAGCAGCAAGGTTGGGGTGAGGGGGCGCGTTTCCGGGGCCCACACCAGAACAGGCAGCGGTTGGGTCGCTGCCCTCCTTCACAGCCGAGCTGGGGGGCTCATCCTGAGCTGTGTGCATAGGGGAGGAACCCGCCACCCACGTGCTCCCCAGAAGCGCCCCCTCCTCTGGCTGCCTGAGGGAGCCAGACCTGCAGGCACACAGCATCCCCACTTCTCACTGGCTTGCCCCCTCGCTCCCCACAGCTCATGGCACCCTGTGAACTTTCCGAGTGAGCAACTTCTGAATCTTCAGAGAAGAAGAGAGGGCAAAGGGGCCACTGGAGGTCTGGAGGGGTGGAAGGGAGCAGGGCTGGACAAACCCCGTGAATCATTTGCATAGAAGGTTCCATCTGAGTAGCTACATGGCATTTCTCAAAAGGGACGCTCCTGGCCTGTGGAGTGAGACCTTTCTTGGTTGTGTAGGATTATTCTTCTTTGCAGGACACTTGGCCTTCCCGGCCCTGGACCCTTCGTGCGGCACCCACACCCCGCAATGCCGTTGCAGCCAACACCCACCTCCCACTTCCAGCCCATCGAGAGCCACTGGGAGAGGCTCCCGGGGCAGAGACTGGGCCTCTCACTTCTCCTCTCTCCTGACCGACGCCCTCGGCCCCCGGCGCCCAGCGCTCCTCTCGGTCTGCACAGTACGCACAGAACCTGCTCCTACGCCCCGGCCCAGTGTCCCGTCCAGGTGACGGTCAGACCATCTCAGCCACCAGCCTGCTTGGCGGCCTGACTGATAGGCTGACGCCTTAAAGGGACCCACGCCCGCGGGCCAGCAGAACAAAGCAAGGCCTTTCTGCAACAAGAATTCCCTGAAACTTGACACACATCTGCACCCAGCCCTCCTCTGCGGGGTAACAGGCCCTCCACCACCCGTGACAGGGGCAGAGGGGGTGGGGCGGGTTCTCACTCGCCCTGATTCCCTGCCAGTGGGGATTCTCTGCCAGCCCCCTTGAGGAACACAGGCCTCCGGCCCTGGCCCCAGCTGCCCTGACCACCTGCAATTAAACTCATTCCCCCCGCAGCCCTTCTCCTCGGCTGAGTCAGCACCCTGCCGCACCTCGGTCCTCCCGGCCTTGACACTGACCTCAGAGCTGTGTCACAATGACTAATGGCCCCCTGCACCTTCCCTGCAGGTGGAAAGATGCAGGGGTAGCACTTCCCCAAGCCTCACGGGGGCAGGATCACACGGCCCTCGCTCCCACGCCCTCACCGCTCCCCACACTCAGCAGGCTGAGCTGGTGTGCCATGCAGAAGCCCCCTCCTGCCCACCCTCCCTGCCACCCAGACGCTTCCAGCTCCCGGCCATCCACCCAGCTCTTCACCCTCTGCCTGTCAGACCTACACCCTGTCCCTTCCTGCATGAGGTCATTCCCTCGGTGTTCAGTGTGTCCTGGCAGGAAGGTGCCACACCTGGACAGGGTGACTCAACCAGCTCCTTGTTAAAAACACTTTAAAACCGTGTTTTTCTGACTGTCTCCTTAGGAGGCCAGTTCTTCCACCCACTGCACATGTGTTGTTGAGCGTCTACTAGGTGCCAGGCGCGTGCTAGCTGCTGTGGATGCGAAGCCAAGGATATGGCACCTGCTGGCCGACAGCTTGTTTGTCCCTGAGCAGACAAACAAGCGAATGAGCCGTTCACACAAAAAGTGATCCGTTTTAGGGGTGCGATCAGCAGAGGGTGTCGACAGAGAGTGGGGTGACAGCAGCGCCCTGCGCCTGTGCCGGGCTGGCCATGTGGCCCGCTCCCTTGTGACCACTTACACGTGTCGATTCACCTCATCTATCCCAGGGCCAGGGAGACTCCAGACGGAGGGAACAGTCCGTGCAAAGGCCAGGAGGTCACCGTGACTGCAGTGCAGCAGACAGACAAGTGAGCAGAGAGAGAAGAGGCTGAAGACAAGGGCAGAGGTCACATTTGTCCCTTCCCCGGTGTCCAGTGTTGGAACTGTGCCGGACAGAGACAGAGCCCCAGCGGCCAGCTGAGAGCTCGCCGTCTAGTCCTGGGGGGTGGTGGGGTTCAGCACGCATCAGGATCTACTAAGGGCGGTTTGAAAAAGCCTCTGGATGACCCTGTACCGCGCCCTTCGCCCAGGCTGAGGGTTCGGGCATTACACGACTCCCACACTCACTTCTAACACCGGCACTCTGGAAAAGGGTGGATTGGAGAAAGGGGCCAAATCGTCCTGCCCTCGGAGGACCTGCGGGGCTGCCGTTGGTCGTGGAGACTCACATAGGAATTCAGGAGGTCATGCCAGCTCGAGAGTCCCCCGTGGGACCAGCCGAGACTTCTGCGGCCACCGATCACAGTTCAACCTCCCCTCTGCCCGACCCCCCTGGAGTGTTCATACCAAGTGCCCTCCTCAGTAACCCTCCTGCGTGCCAATCTCTGTCTCCACATCTGTCTCCTCGGGAAGCTGACCTATGATGATGGGCTGTACTGACCCGGGCCCTGGGATGGTGCTCCCTTGACAGCCCACCCTCCCATCTAAACTCCAGGTGCCATTTGACAGTCCCACTGGGGAGACCTGTTCACCGTTCCTTACATATCACAGGTGTTTTCAGTGTCTCCATATGCCAGGGGCCACTCCAAGTCTCTCTGGCCTTAAAATGACTATAAATTTGGTTGTCCTGGCCTGGACCTCCATCGCCACTACCACTCACTACCTTTTTCTCTATACTCCTTTAGAGATACACAGAGAGAGAGAGAGAGCGAGAGAGAGAGAGACTTCCTCCTCCAGGAAGCCTTCCTAGATTACTTCCCTGAGCCTGATGAATCCAGAATCCTGGAGCACTTGAACTTCCAGCTGTTGTGAGTTTGGAAACTTTTGAGTGTTTATAGATGGGTATTTAAAAACATGCTTGTGGGTTTCTTTGAAGTCTATATTTATGCATTTCTCTGCCCTCAGGAATGTGTGCTGCTTCTCCAATAAAGGAGGGCAGGCATCCCCAAGATCAAGGAGGACCTTCATCTGGGTCTCCCCCACCCCCTCTGCTTGGCAACCACTTGGCTGCCCGCAGAAACGACCAGTGAGAGCATCTGATGACAGCCCAGTAACTCAACAAGAACCAGAAGCCAGAACACAGCCTGCTTCTATCCTTTTATTCCCATCAAAGTCCTGCATGCACAGTCTCTCTGGAACCTCTTGGGGGGGGGGGCGGGGGGAGGCAGGAAAGCCTCCAGAGGGGTGAAGAGACTTGTCCATGGACACCCAGCCAGCAAGTGCCAGTGTTTGAGGCTAGAACCCCAGCCGCTGGACACCAGCCCAGGGCTCCTCCCACCTCGGTCTACAAGGAGGGGCAGCCCAGGGCTGGGGAGGCTGGCAGTGCCCGGGAGCTTGGGAGTCTGGCCTGCAGCTGAGCAGCGTGCTCCCGGTGGGAGAGAGGGCCCACGCCCACCCAGGGGGCTGGGAGACACTGGCAGGCACTTGAGGGAGCACCCCACTCCCACCCTTTCCCCGAACGGCCATGTTCGAAGAGCCCTGTCAACAGATGCAGACGAAGAAGCAGCGCCAGGAGCCCTTGGGAGCCTCAGCTGCAGGAAGAACCTGCAGAGCCCTCCAAGGACACGGCCAGAGGCTGAGCCCATCTGCAGGGAACAGGGATGCACCAAACACTCGGCCTTCGTGGCGAAGCCTGCTGTCCCGCCTGGCCTCACTCAGACCCTGGGGGGCGCACCAAGGGCTCACAGGGGCTGCCGCATCATTGGAAGTGAGGCCCTGAACCTTGCTGAACTATGAAGGGGGGCAGGAGAATGTTCCATCCGGACCATGTTCTCGCCCTGACGCCCGGGGTGGGTGGGCATCAGCCCTGCCTGGTGGCCCCACCCCCTGCTACCATCGGTGGCAAAGATGGCTCTGCTTCCAAGCCTGAGCCTGACGAACGGAGTCCTCACCTCCCCCTTGAGGACTTTGTGCGGGCCTGGAAGGGCACTGGGGCAATAATAATACTAGTACTGGTAATGGCAATAATATTTAACACGAGGTAGCACCGACCCCGAGCCAGGCGCGGCCCCAGCACTCCATGCAGTGACTCCTCCCGGCCTCACACCGCGCCACCAGCCAGGTGCCACCTTCGCCCCTTGTACAAGGTGACCCGCTGGAAGTGGTAGGGCAGGGCTCTGCCCCCTGCAGTCTGGGGACAGTCTGCACCGTCAGCCTCCGTGCTATCTCCTCCTCTAGTGTTCTGCGGGGTTCTTGCCCTAAAATTCAATCCCTAAACTAAGCCCACAGAATTGATGGGGAAGGGAGCCTCCGCTCTCTCCAACCCTCCACACACCCAAGTCTTGGGGCAGCGGAAGCCGGTCGCTGGCAGCCTCTGGCTTCCGGGGAAATCAGGACCCAGGGAGGAAAATTCCAGCCCGGCCGCTGCAGAGCGCGGGGGGCCCCCACCGCGCAGCACTCCCTCCATCCACACCCGCAGCGGTCCAGCCAACAGCGCGGGGCGGCCCTTCGGTCGAATGGTGAGAACCACGGCCGTCCCCACCAGCCAGTCTGCGGGCTGCGGCAGTGAGGCCCCTGCGCGCGGCGCTGGGGCGGCCGCCCACCGGTTCGGCTCGGCGTCCGCGCCGCATCGCCTCCCAGGCAGTGCCCTCTGCTGGTGGCACTGGATCCGTGCAGCTGGGACTGCGCCTCCCTGGCAGCCCCTCCGGGCACCTGCTCTGCTCCCCCAGGGCTGTTTTCTCCGGGTCTGTTTCTCCTCGGGAGAATTTTGGGAATGGCTCCTGGTTAGCAGATACTCTTGGTTGCCTTCCTGAAATTCATTTCTCTTGCTGTCTTTGGTAAGAGAAGCCCAGATTTGTTAAACTATCCCTTAATCAGAGAAGGTGATGTTAATCCTGATTCAGCTCAGTCAGTTCTGACAATCCCATTTCCTTCCATTTCCCCTCCTTTCCCTGGATATAGTCAAGACTAGATGTGATGGCTGGAACTTCAGCAGCCATCTTGCAATTGTGAGGGGATAGTTTGAGGTCAACCCCTCTCTCTCTCTCTCCACCCACAGAGAAGTGAAAAGCTGGGAAGAACCTGGTTCCCTCATTATATTGTGAAGTTCGTGGATTAGCCAAGTCTTTCTTCTAGCAGTTGAGTGTTCTGTTACAACAGGAAACATCCTCACACCCTCCACTTCTCCAACCAAAGGAGACCCTGTGTGTGGTGAACTGGGAGCAGGTTTCCTGCACCAGGAAACGTCCTTCTTTCAATGCATCCCATTCTCAGCTGAGACCTATCAGTTTCATCATCTCCTAAACAACTCTCAAACTCATGCATTTGTTACGTCTCCACTGCCAGTCACTATGGAAACTGTTACGTTCACCTTCTACCTGGTGCCACCCGCCCTTCCCTCCTCCCAACCATGGTCCCACCCCACAGAGTGTGATCACATCACTCTCCTGTGTCCAGCCCTTCCATGGCTTCCTTTTCTCCTACAACAAAGTCCACGAAGTTTCCAAGGCCCTGTGTTCCTGGCTCAGCAGGGAAGCCCAGCGCCTCGCGCGATGCCTGGCTCACGTCGGCGGCCCAGCACATGGCTGTCCCTGAGCGGAGCAGCCGCCTCTCGCCTTCCTGGGCAAGGGCACTCCTGGCCTTCAAACTCCACCCCAGAGCATCAGGCGAATAGATCCCTCTTCAGAACAACCCTCTTCTGTGAAACCAAAGAATCCCGTGCTTGGTGAGACCCCAGGTGTTTTCAGAGAAGCTGACCAAGGCCTCGGGCAACCCCTGGGTGTCCATAGCCCTGTGCTCCTCTCTCTGCCGGGCGCTGGGCCAGGTGCTGGGGACCCAGAGTTAACTAGGCCAGGGTCGCTGCCCTCCGAGAGCTCCTGGCTGGTCATTTTTTCCCCAGGGTTTTCTCCCTCTGCCCTCCCCAGACCCAGTTCCCCGCGTGTCCTCTAGAGGCAAAGCGAGTGTGAGAGCAGGACACCAGGGGGCCCTGTCCCTGCCTCGGGGTGACCTAAGGACAGAGAAGCCCATCAGGGCTGACCAGGGGCCAGCAGGGAAGGCTGCAGGCCAGTCCTTGTGCTCATCAGCCAAAGGAATACAGTATCGTGGGGGGGTTTCAACGAGTAGCTCATATCTGCCTCAGTTTCCCCAGGGTGACTTTCTCCCTCAGAAGCAAGGATTTCTGGGAGGTAGTGGGGGGAGAATTTCAAGATCCCTCTCAAAAGATAACATGCCGGTGGAGTGCTCCTTTCCTCCCGTGCTTGGTGCCTCCTTGCTGCTCTCCAGAAGGAGACCAACCTCAGGGACCTGGGGGAGCTGCCAGAGCCCCTCTGGCGGAGCCCCGGCCCCTGCTCCAGGTGGGGTTGAAGAGAGGTGCTGAGGTCGCAGGGGACACTGCAAGGAGGGAGCCGAGACACAGGACTGAGAGAGGTCTCCACGAAGCTCCCCACGGTGGGCTCCAGTTGGGCACCGCCCCCCCAAGCCCCCAATCCAGCCCTGGGCCCACCAGTGCCTATCTTTGCCTTGCTCCCCCACCTCGGATGCTCCCATGGAAGATGCCCTGTTATCAAAGAGGCCTCCTGCAGATGGGCAGGTCTGCAGGGCTGAATCGTGATGCTGCAGACAACGCCACGGGCGGGGGAGCAGCAGCGGCCTGGAGAGAAGACTGGGAGAGAGAATTCCTGTATGGGAAGGGCTGCTCTGCAGTTTCTGACATACATTCTCTCTCCGCTTTCCTCCCCCTCCTCCTGTCCCTCTTCTCTCTCTTTCCTCCCCGCTCCCTGCACCCCTTCCTCTCCCTCCCTTCTCACCACGCCCCCTCTCTTCTTCTCCCTCTCCCCCCTCCTCCCTCTTTCCCTTCCAGCACACACAGTCTTTACACAATTAAAGTAGGACAAGAATGTTTTCCAAGGCTTTAAAATATCTTTGTTAAGGAAATTCACTGGGAGGAAGAAACTCTGCTTAATTTCTTGGAAAATGAAAAGCACACGGCAGAAACTGCTATTGTTCCCACACCCTCCCAGCCCCTCCTGAGGACTGCAGGGCCTGGCTCCAGCTCACCTGTCAGGCCCAGCTGACGGCCAGAGCCCAGTTTGCAGCCTCCCATCTGCTGCTGTCCCGAATTCTGCTTGACAGGTGAGTTTGGGGACCAGGAAAATGCCCTCGAGCATCTGTTTGCTAGAGAAAGAAAGTAACAGTTCCTTCCATCTCCCGCAGTGGGCTCTCTCGCCACATCCCAGGCCAGATCGTCAGTCAACCCCCACGGGCCCCCACTGCACCCCAGATAGTCATTGCAAAGGCTCCCTGGGTGGGCAGAGGCCAGCCCACGGGCGGGGGCGGGGGGCTCATCTCAGAGACAAGGCGGCATCTGTCTGCCTGTGGACCGAAATACACGGGAATGACCCAGAGGGGCTAGTTTTGCCCAGTGAGACTAACCAGAGTGGTAAGATGCTTAACTTGTCTGGGTCACTTTGAAGACTTGATGAAAACTATGAAATCTCTTCCCCCATAAATGTACATACACACACAAACAAGATTTTGCACACAATCTCAGTGAGTCCAATGAAGTCAAGTTAATATATACCACCCTTCGACCAGCCGAGAGGGGACCCTCCCCCGGGCCTCAAGTTTTAGAAGGCTCCACTCTGGTCCTTCTCTCTCCCTGTCCTTCTCCCCAGGGCAAGGAGTCTTCGAGACCAAGAGGGTGTTCACACCTGGAGCTCATGCGCCCCCTTCTGGATCTTCCTTCCACGTACCCGGGACCCTTGCTTCATCGCCCAAACAGTTCCAAGCCCATTCCCACTTCCTGCATGTTACTCATCACCTGATTCATCCTCTCAAGGATGGATCTTGCCCCCCCTGTGTGGATCGCACGGCCCCTAGGCAGGGGAGCGTGGCAGAGCCACGCGGTGTGCACAGGGACCCCGGGAGAAGCAATCACAGCCCCCCAAAGTGTCCACATCCAACCCCTTGTGAATGTGTCACCTGACGTGGCAAAGGGACTTTGCACCTGTGGTTAAACGAAGCCTCCTGAGGTGGAGAGAGGATCCTGGATCTTCCAGGTGGGCCCAGTCTACTCACAAAAGTCCCTTCAAGTAAAAGAGGGACGCGGGAGAGAGAGAGGTGTGCTGCTGTCTTTGAAGGACAAGGAAGGGGCTGCAGCCAAGGGTATGGGCAGCCTCTGGAGGCTGGAAAGGGCAAGCTCTCCTGCCCCAGAGCCGCCAGAAAGCCACGTGGCCCTGCGGGGACCTGGAGGCCAGCCCAGCGAGACCCAGCCCCTGACGCCCAGAATGTGAGACAATAAATCAGCATCACTTTAACTAAGCGGTCCCCAACCTTTTGGGCACCAGGCACCGGTTTTGTGGAAGACAATTTTTCCATGACAGGGAGGGAGTGGTGAGGGGGGATGGTTTCGGGATGATTCAAGAGCATTGTATCCAAGCTCACCTCCTGCTGTGCGGCCCGGTTCCTAACAGGCCCGGATGGGTATCGGTTCTGGTCCATGGCCTAGGCATTGGGGACCCCTGCTTTAAATGAGTAGTTTTGTGGTAATTTGCTATAGCAGCGATGGAACACAGACCCTCAGCTGCTGGACAGAGCCAGGACCGGGAAGAGCAGGGGCGTGGGCTGCAGAGTGGGGGCAGGGGGACAGAACACCCCACCACGGTGTGACACAGGACGTCGAGGAACCTGGGGTTCCTGAATTTGAACGTGGCCTCCTTCATTGTTACAAAGGCACAAGAGTGAAGGTAAGAAATGAACATGCTTTATGTAAAGCTGGTAGCTTGACTCGTAACTTTAAAATATTTAGACATTTGGCTCAGGGGCCCCCAGTGGCACTCCCGTCCCAGGCCCTGCATCGTGCCCAAGAGTCCCTCAGAGAAAAGGCTCGGGACTCTCTCACGGTCATTTACATCTGAGCCACCACCTGCTGCGACGAAGCACAGGCTCGGCGCCAACCATGTGCTGTTATCCACGGTGACCACATGAGAGAGCCCTGTCACACTCTGAAGGCTGAGGCTGTCCAATGTCACAATCAGACTCCACCGAAGAGACGTCATCGCCATTTCCGGGAACCACAGTTGTTAGACGCAGACTGGAGTGTTTGCCTGTGTCTTTCTTGTGTGTGTGTGTGTGTGTGTGTGTGTGTGTGTGTGCAGCCAAGTCACTCCTCGTCTTGAAGTGTCTCCGGTACTTGCAACTGGCATCGGTGGAGACGTCTCCGCATCCCACCCACAATGTTATCCTCATCCTCACCAACACTCAGAGCTATGAAGAGATCGTGGCTCTGCCCTGGCCGGGTGGCTCCGTTGGTTGGAGCATCGTTCTGTACACCGAAAGGTTGTAGGTTCGATCCTCGGCTAGGAGACATACCCAGGTTTAGGGCTCGACCCCTGGTTGGGGATGCATATGGGAGGCAACCCACCAATGTTTCTCTCCCAGGGTGAGAGGAGAGAGAGAGAGAGGGAGAGAGAAAATGGTCCTTTCCATCTTCACAGTAGCCATGATTTTCTGCATCCTTTGTGCCTTCTTCCTCCCAGCCCCATCACATCTCATGGCCAAGGCCTGATGTTCCTGAGCTCTGTCACTCTTTCCCCATCGTCAAGTGCCTGTGTCCTCTGTCCCACCGAAGTCCACCTGCCCCTACTCTTGATCTCACACCTGGTGGCCCAACTTCTGGACGACAGGAGGTGAGGTGAGTGCTGAGCCGTCCTAAGAGCCCCGAGGAGCAGCAGCAACGTGAAGGCCAGGCGAGAGGCGCAGCTGTGCCCACATCCCATCCTGCTTCTCCTGTCCCACCTTCTTCCCGCTCGGTGGGCTCCTCCCATCTCTGGCTTTCTGCTCTTTGCTCTAATCATGGCATCAGCTAATATTTATTGAGCACATTCCTTTTTTTAAGGCTATTTTTAATTTTTTTAATTTATTGATTTGAGAGATAGAGAGAGAGAGACATCAATTTGTTGTTCCACTTATTTATGCATTCATTGGTTGCTTCTCGTATGTGCCCTGAGCGGACATTGAACCCAAAACCTTGGCGTATTGGGATGATGTTCTGACCGACTGAGCTGCTCGGCGAGGGCTTTTGAGCACTTTCTATATGCCTTATACATACATTGTACTCTTTATCTGCACAGTAAGCTATGAAAATATTATATCCGCTCAGCAGGAGAGGAAGTGCATGGGCTCGGGGAGGCTCCCTGTTTCCCACACAGCCAATGGCAGGCGGCTGTTTCCTGCTCAGAGGTTCTCCAATCCGGTCGGCTTCCCACCGCTGCTTATTCACTGACCAAAGTCGGTCGTGGAGTTTCAGGCTACAAACTGCCCGGTGGCTAAAGCATTCTAAGGGCAGAAATGTCTCAGAGTTCCACTGCAAAAGTAGCCTCTTTCTCTGCTCTATGGGGACTTACTCGTGGCGAAGGCAGTCTGCCCTGAAAGCCTCTGCTGCCCGGGAGAAGCATGAGAGGCGCCGTGAGGTCCAGGGGGTAGGATCCAATCTCACAATTAAAAATATAGGACATCCAGTTAAACTTGAATTTCAGATAAACAAAGCATCACTTTTTACTGCAAGTATTGGATTGTGCATACTTAGACTCTACTATCATAAAAATTCATTCATTGTTTATCTGGAATTCAAGTTGAACTGGGTGTTCTACCTTGTAGCTGGCACCCCTGGGCCCAGGCCACTCGGGGGTGGGCTTCAGCCGGGCAACATGAGGGGTGCCTGCCTTTCCTCCACTCACCACAGGCGAGCAAACGAGGTCTGGAAAGGCAGGGCGCAGCCGGAGCTGCCCTTCCACCTGCCGCTGGTTCTCTGTGCCCACCTCCTGGCCCCACCCTGGGTCCCCTCTGAGCCTCCGCTCTCCCCCCACTGCCCACGACACAGCCCAGCCCCATGCGCCTTCCTCCCTAACCCCAGCACACCCAGCTCTGTGTGCCGAACACGCAAGTCAGCCCAGGACACCTACCTGTGATCCAAGGTGGCCAGAGTGGGCGAGTGGCCAGGTCTCCGGGCCAGCACTGGCTCCTTCCAGCACTGGAAAATACCTCCGTGGCAAACTCGACCAGCAGAGCCACCCCGCTCGTTCCCGAGTGGCGAGCGGTCCCTGGTGGAGGAAGGGCCTGAGGGAGAAGCCCCGGGCAGGCGGGTCTGAGGCCCCAGGCCCCTGCCGTACTCCCATTCTCTCCACCAATCCCTGGGGGCCTCGGGGTGGCACAGAGACACAGGGCAGTTCCTAACCCTCAAAGGAAACTGTGAGTAAGTGAAAGCATGACTCTTTCCACTGAATGTTTCTCCTGAGTCAGGCACTAGGGATCTAGCAGACGAAACGGAGAAATATCCTGCCCTCATGGGATGGAGGAAATGGGTGGTAAGATAAATAGGCCCTGATAGCTAGTTCAGTTGGTTACACCATCATCCTGATACCCCAAGGTTGTGGGTTTGATCCCCAGTCAGGGCATATACAAGCAACACCAATGATGCATACATAAGTGGAACAGAAAATCCATGTCTCTCTCTCTCTGTCTCTCTCTCCCTCCCTCCCTCTCTCTCCCTCCCTCTCTCCTTCCTTCCCTCCCTATTTCTCTAAAATCAATAAATAAGTAAAGTTGTTTAAAAGACAATAACTGTGATGGTGATGAAGGCCAAGGAGATGGATGGGGCAGGAAGAAGGGAGAGGACTGGGGTGGGGCTGCACTTGTCGGTGGGGACCCAGGACAGCCTGGTGGTTGGCCCACGCAGGCATCTGCAGGAGCGCCATCACACACGGCGGCGGGGGGGGGGGACAGCAGCAAGTGCGAAGGCCTCAAGGAGAAAGCATGTGGCCACGTCTGTGGAGCAGCAAGGAGGCCGGTAGGGAACAGAGTGAGCAAAGCCAGAGAGCATCGGGGGAGTCTTGGGGGCGGGTTATTTACAGTCATTGAAAGGACTTGGACTGGACTCTGAAGTGTGAGCCCCTGGAGGGCTGTGAGAGAGGAGACAAGATGATGTCGTTTTCACAAAATCGTTTTGGCTGCTGTTGGAAGAATGTATAATGAGGCCTGGAGAGCAAATGCAGAGAGACCTGTTAGGAAGCTACTGGAAAAATCCAAGCGAACGACCGCAGTGGCTCAGGCAGAGGTGAAACGGCGGAGGTGGTGAGGCGAGCCCGTTCTGCAGCAGAGCTCTACAACTCGCTGTGCACCGGAGGTAGGAAGTGAGGGGGTGAGGAGTCAGGGAGATCAGCGGTTTGGGGCCTGGGCTCCTGGAAACACTGGAGCAGCCATTTACTGAGGCTGAGAAGATGCCAGGGGAAGCTGGTTGGATGGGAAGTATCGGGAGAGCAGCATGGAGCATGCTAGGTTGGAACGTCCATTGGACATCGAGCGGAGATTCCGGGGAGAGACAGCTAGATAGCCAAGCCGGGGCATCCGGAGGGAAGTCTGGCCCGGACACAGGTTTGGAGCCGTCAGCACACAGAAGACATTCAGAGCAGGAGTCTGGATGTGATTCACAAGGGAGCAAATTTGGACAGAAAGCAGGAGGCGGGGCTGAGCCCTGGGCCCCTCCCACATTAAGAGCTCGGAGAGCCAGGGGGCAAAGGAGAGAGGGAGCGGCCAGCACAGCTGGCACAGAGTCAGCCTGGGCGACTGTCACTGTTCGGTGGTGTTGGCTGCATCAATGCAATCCCGGCCCTCAGGTCAGGACGGTGCCGTCTGAACCTCACAGAGGGTGCCTGGGGGCTCTGAGACCTGGAAATGCTCTCAGATGCCTGTGTCATCAGACCCGGAGAAGACAGGGACAAAGGGACACATCTCAGCCGCGTGGTGACACAGGCTGGTGCGAAAAGGGAGGACAGGTCTTGCCAGGGAGAGAGGGAAACGGGAAAACAGTCCCCAAGTATAAAAGGAGCGAGAGGAAGAAGAAGGGGAAAGTCCCACCACTTCCACACCCCCCAGCCGCCCCCGCCACCCAACTGAATGACAGAATAACAGGAGACAATGAGAACGCAGGAGCATTTTTTGAACTGCTGTCTTTATTTTAAAAGATCAACTATAAATAACCCTAGAATCCAGGTGCCTCCTTTGATGGAAGGCTAACAAGTCACACTTGATTAGGGCAGGGGGCAATGAGAGACCTCGCAGAGGCTGTTCCTAATCTCTGGCCCCTTGGATTTACACCCCAAGGTCACCAAGCAAACCATGAATGTTTGGCGGAGGCTTCAGGGATTGTTTAGATTCCCAGGGGATGGGACACACCCCTGAGGACATCGCTGGGGTGGATATTGAGGCCACGCTTACACCGAGGCCCTGCTAACTCTCCAGGTTCAAAACCAACGACTCTATCTGCCCCAGGCAAGATGGGGAGCAAATATCCAAACAATCCCTGTGCACCCCCTGAAAGATGATGAGTTGGGACAAGGTTGCTAATGAACGCATCCTTAAGGAAGAGCAGAAAGGGCAAGACCAACCTCAGCAACCTTATAGTCCAAGGAGGCAGGAGGGAGGTAACAGACAGCATGGACCTTAAGGTGCTTGGCTATTGTCCCCAAGCAAACCACATGTCATCCACACACCCCATGTCTATAATAAAGAGAGCTGCCTTTTACTGAGCACTCGTGGGCACTGAACTACACCCTCCATGTAAATTATAGGATTTAATCCCAACAACAATCCTGTGAGGTAGGGATGATATTTTTACACTCCCTGCCTTTTAAAAATTAATGTGGAGAGGCTTAGGAGGAGTCACAGAGCTCACTATTAAGCAGCTAAGTTGGGCCCTAAACATGGGGCTGGCTGGCTCTAGACTCTACACTCAGAACGCCGCTGCCTCCCTCCCTGAGGTTTCCAGGCTTCGTCCTCCTCTTGTCCTCTTGCCTCCCAGCCTTCCTCTGCCCCTGCCCACCACAGCCCTCGTGGGTCAAGGCACAAGGATGGGTACATGGCAAGTGCTCAATAAGCGCCTGCTGCATTAAATATCTGGCGTCAGCTTTGAATTGGGTTGCCCCCCCCCCCGTCATGAAGAGTGAGAAAACTCAATCCCAAGGGAGGCAGAGGACCAAAGCCTCTGATGAGTGAGTGGAGAGGTGAGTGGATTTGGGGCCCTTTCCCCTGTGGTGTTGAGAAGTACTCCGACCAGACCCACAGGTTGCTCTTGGGCTGTCGCCGCCCTCCTGCCATTGAGCAGCTTCTCCGACAGGATCAGAAGAGCGGTCATTACCTGTGTGACTGTCCCCACTCTGTCAGCACTACTGTGTCAACACAGTCTCAAAGCACCTGGCCAAGCAAGGGGGGGATGAGGGCACATCACCCAAATCTCACTTGTCTTGAGTTGTATCCTCGTTCACTCCTACGTGATATTGCGTAGGCATGATCCACTCAGAAATTCTTATTCCTTTGCCTTGTTGTACAGAGAAGGGAAGCTCATATCATAACCCAGGCGTGCCCTCTAATCAAAAAAGATTTTTATAAAAAAGAAGAATCCTGGCAATTCCTTGTCCAGAAGCTTTACAATCTCAACACAAAAGACATCAAACAGACTGTGTTTGTGCCAAGGCTGCATTTTCAAAGCCAGAAATCTAGATGCAGTTGAGCAAAAGAATGTTAAACTACTTCCATAACCAAGAGACACTGGAGGTGTGGGCTAGATGGAAAAATATTAGAATTTCAGGGACATTGTAATTACTGATGGAAACCAAGTGATAGAATATTTGAAACTGGGGCAGTACCAGAAAATTCAGGAATCCAGAATCTATTTGGTTGTCCAAAAAGTTCATTTGTTTTTTTCTGTACGATGGCTCTGGTAGCACTTAGTTGTCTTTAACTTCATTTGAAACAATTTTGTTAAGATAATATTGTGATGGCTGTCATATCAGTGTGCATTTTTAAAAACTTGTCAAAATTGGTGAATTTTTGTGAGGTCATTTTAATATTGAAGATGGAAGAAAATAAGCAACATTTCTGGCATATTATGCTGTATTATTTCAAGAAAGGTAAAAATGCAACTGAAACAGAAAAAGATTTGCGCAGTGTATGGAGAAGGTGCTGTGACTGATCGAACGTGTCAAGAGTGGTTTGCGATGTTTCATGCTGGAGATTTCTCACTAGACCATGCTCCATGGTCAGGTGGACCAGTTGAAGTTGATAGCAATCAAATTGAGACATTAATTGAGAACAATCTATGTTATACCTTGCGGGAGAGAGCCGACATACTCAAAATATTCAAATCAATAAACTTATCAGTGAAAATAAAAAAATGCCTCTTTTATTTTACAGAAAAAAACATATGGAATTTTTGCCAACCCAATATATGGCCCTACCATCAAAATACAGACTGTTCATGGGGGACAGTTGGTCAAACCATCCTGGAGGCATAGAAAATATAGATCAACTTCTATAACAATAGGCTTATGAAAAATCTTCAAGCCCCAATTCTGTGGTCTGCTTATTGAAGCAATGATTTATGGTCCAACTGCTAGTTGTCAAAAGTGTGCACCGCACTCACATTCCGTGAAACGGATTCTTCTTTCCCGAATCTGACCTGCCTCGTGAGAGCCACGGTTTCAGCACCAAGGACAGAGCTCATTGGATGGGGCTCAAGGGCAGACATTTTTCCAAGTTCAAAATGAAACTACAGGAGATTAATGCAAGAAACAATTGAGGAGCTCAACATTTTCATTTTATTGATGAAGAATCTGGGTTCCAAAAAAATCAAACGACCCACTTAACATCCCAGAGCCAGAATGCTAGGACTCAGCCCCGTAATTCTGAGCCCGGAACCCTTCCCCTGCACCATATTGAGACCGGGGCTCGGATTAAGATCATCTTCTTGCTGCTCCACAGAAAGCTTCCCTGAGTTGTCAGAACTCAGTCAATATTGGTGCCAAGAGTGAATGTATGTGGGGGGAGGGAGAGAGGTAGAAAATACAGAGGAAAGAGAACAGTCCATAGCTCCTCATTTGGGAACACTTTGCTGATTACCCTCTGGGAGTGCCACCAGTTGGAAAGACAGAACAGGTAATGAAGCACAAGTAAGTGGACGGCTTCTGCCAAGATCACAGCTTGAAAGAATGGACGGCAGATGGGAAGCCCGGACCAGCCAAACCCAGGACGGAGAGCAGGGTGTAGAGACCATGCCCTGAGCTCCGAACCACAGCATGTCAGCAGCACACCTTGAGACCCCAACAGGCGTATGCGATACTAATTCTTGGTGTTGAACAGGCACAGCCCCCGCCCTCAGAGAGGCAGCCAGGCCGGCTCAGTCAGCCACACCACAGTGAGAACAAATCCACAGCTCCCCCCAAATGTGAATCCTCCCATGGGGGCCTGGAAATGGGACAACTTGTATGAACTCCCTGAGCCTGAGACTCCAATGGAATAAAGTGAGCGGGCTGGTCTAGAAGCATCCTTCCAGGACCACCATCCCAGGATGGTCTTTCTAAGTGAGACTCAGGGGGCTGGAAAGATGCTGTTAAGTCATGGATCTCAGTGCCCCCCTGCCCCAACTTTCCCTGCTAACCAGGAATGATCGCCCCTCCGAACTCACCAGAGATTTCTATATGTCTGGGCAACAACATCACCGTAGAACTGAAAGAAAAGGTGGACGCTTTTCTTTCACAGGCTACGTGAGGCCGGTTGGCTGGACACCAGGCAACTTTTATTCTGATGAGTTCGCTGTCAACCAGACCCTTGCCCTCACCCTTACAGACTGATAGATTCAAATTCTATTAGGATCCCAAATCAGATTTGATCAAATCTGGGGACACCGATGGACATTAATAAACCTTACATGAACCTGCTGACCAGAGTGCCGATGACATCACAAGGAGCAATGTAACAGTCAAATAGGTTGGAAACTTACTCAGGCCGACCGCAATCTCTCCATGGGAGCCAAATTATAGAAACATGAAGGAATCAGCCAAGATGAGTCAATTAAATTACTTGATTGCTTCATGGCATCAGGCTCTCCTGCCCTGCCATCTTCACAATTGGGGTTCACCTGCCCTCAGACCAGCCCCCCCAACACCTGCCAGACAGGGGTGGGTGGGCCCTGCTGTTCTAACCTGTCTGATTCTCTTTCCTTCTGCTTCCATCTGACCAATTTCTCTTCCGACGTGACGCTTTCTTGGCATGAGTGTATGTGAGTAAATTCACTTACCACGGAGTCTTTTTTATCTTGTTGGCATTCTCTTTCTTTAAGGTTACTTTGTGTCACTGTTCCAATCCATTATATATTGGTCAGTAGTTTGGCTATCACTTCTTTGCGGAGTTTGGGCAATAGCTATTGTAACATGGCCATTTGGGAATTAGATACTGTTACATCGCAGACCACCCTCAGACTCAGGCTCAACACCACAGTCCTTTGTGATTTCTCCTGCACTGTGGGTCAGCTAACGGTGGGCAGGTCTGCTGCTATATCCGGGGGTCTGCTGGGAATCTTCTGATCGGAGTTGAGCTCAGCTGAGGCCACTCTGGTCTCCCCGGCCCTGGCCCTCCTGGGACTGGCAGGCTAGCTGAGTGCTGTTCCTCTCAAAGCAACAAAGCGAAGGAAACCAGGCAGAAACCCACAAGACCTCCTACAGCTGGGGCTTGACTGGCACATTCTCACTCCCACCTCCTTCTATTGGCCAAAAAAGTCATGCGGTTGAATCCAATGTCAAGGGCTAGGAGGAGCTACAGAGGCACGAGACAAAGGGCAAGGACACCGAAAGGAGTAAAGAATGGGGCCAGCGACACAGCTGCCACAGGCACCTTGCTGCTGTCCCTTGTGCCCCCCACAGGCATGACCACTGCTGACGTCGTTAGCACCCATTTACTTTGAGAACACTGTAATGCACATCGTCTCGTGTGGCCCTCAAAGTAACCTCCTAAGTTAGGACTGCCGTCTTCCCTGCTTCCCAGAGGAGGAAACTGAACCCCCGAAGCATGTTGGTAAATTGAGGGGAACAGGCTTGAGCCAGTTCCTCTGTCTCCAGATATGTGCTCTTGCCCCTGCTGCGCGGCTTCTGCCCGCCGGGCAGAGCTCCAGGCAGACTCAGGTGCCTCCTCCGCTTCTCGGACCTGTGGCTGGCCCACGTGCTCCGGGCCTGAACCCAGACCCTTGCCCGCCCCAGTTCTCAGTCAGCAGCCCCCTAGCTGACTCCTTGGGTCCTCATCCAGCATCTCCCCACGTTGCCTCCACCTGCCCCTCCACCACAGCCTGCACTCAGCCCTCAGCATCCACACAGCCCAGTCCGGCGGGGTTGTAGTATACTCCCTCCTCAACCCACCGCCCTGGGGGATGGTTTGGAGTCCACTGTCAGGGGTCCAGGCTCCTTCTATCTTGTTTCTTCCCTGTGCCTGGATGTGACCTCGTGGTCAAGAAGGAACATCTTATTCTAGGCAGCAGGGATAAGAAAGGGACAGAGAGAGCAAAGAAGAGCGCGTGAGTGCAGAGTCTTAACACAGGGCCCCACGGGAAGCTGCCAGGTGACACCTCACTTAGTCTCTCCTTGGTCAATGATCACGCCCTGCTACCAGGGAGTTTGGGAAACGTGTTCTTTGTTCTTGCAACCTTGTAGCCAAAAAGGATGGTATTAAGCAAGAAAGGAGAACCAAGATTCAAGGATAACAAGCCCCCTACACCGTGAAAGGAATTTCCATTTTGCACCGTAGCAGATGGTGAGTCATTGAAGAATTCTAAGGAGGCGGGTGACGGGCCTGATTTGCATACGGAGCAGTCGCTGGGGGTGCTGTGTGGGGAGGATGCTGGAAGGACAAAGGAGGGGAGACATGTACAAAGACCACGTCAAGGCATCTGTGGCCAGACAGGCGAGGAGGGAGGAGGGCAGAAAGGGAGGCGCCAGGGAAGTGGGGGCGAAAGGAGTGGGTGGTTACTTAGAACAGGGGGAGGGGCATGGCAGGCAGCCAGACACCACCCCCAGCTTCTAGTGAGACACCAGTAATGCCCGACACATTTTTGTTAAAAAGTTAAATGAAAAAAAAAAAAATAAATGAAGCCCTGGGCAGGTTGCTCAGCTGGTTGGAGCATCATCGGGGAAACCAAAAGGTTTCGGGTTCGATTCTGTCGGGGCGCTTACCAGAGGCAACAGGTCAATGTTTCTCCCTCACTCGGATGTTTCTTTCTCTCTCTGAAAACATACCCTCAGGCGAGGATTAATAAATGAATAAATAGGAAGCGTTGTTACGAAGGATTAAATAAGGTAGCATTTGTAAAGCGTTCTGAGCAATGTCCAACGCCTCACGAGCACTGAGAAAGTGATGAAGTCTCTGGCGCTGGGAAAGGCCTGGCTTAACCGACTTTCCTACGGGGCAAGACTCCCTCCCTCAGAGCCGCCCCCCATCTCCTCCACTCCCCTCCTCCGGCCCCTCTCCCCACTCCAGCGGGGCGGGGGGAAAGGGGCAGCCAGCACCCCGGTCCTGATCGGGGAGGCCCTGTCAGCTCTGGGTCAGCAGACAAAGGTAGCGAGGGCGACCCAGTGGGATCCAGCCCCTTCACAAAAGCCGTGCCTGGCCCACCCAGAACAGGCAAGAGCTCTACACTTAACCCAGTGGAGTGGGAAATGCTGGGTCCGGCAGTTTGCTCCGAGAGGCTTGGGATGGGCAGGTGGCTGCAGAGTTGGCATCACTTGCTCACAGAAGAGGGGGTTACTTTTCCAACCCTTATCCCAGCCAAGTCAGCCATATTTAGGATAAGAATGTCTAAGAAATGGCACCACTTATTGAGAATATCAGTGTTCTTTATACGCTTCTCTATGTTTTTACCATTTTTCTCTTGTGAATGTGTGTTTCTTTCTAAATAAGAGGAAAATAACATTTAAAAGCATTTTTTAACAGTCCAGTATGCTGGCCTGCTGTAGCGCTGATGAAAAGCGGGGCCCCTGGTTCGAGAGGAAGCTTACTGGTTCTCATCAACCACCCAGGGCAGAGGAGAAGCCCCCTCCCCCGCACCAAACCCCTTGCCAGGAGCCAACAGACTCTGCTCTTGGCCAGCAGATGCTCCCTTCGCCCTGTTGGTCAGCCCTGGGCCCTGCCCGCCCACGCCGCAACACTCCCTTAATCTCAGGTGCCCCCTGGGTGCCAGGGGCTGAGGGTCACAGATGACTAAGCCCTGGCCGGAGGCCCCCACAGAGAGACCTTTTAGGACCGGCCTGCTCTGGAGGTCGGAATCTGGCCGGAGCTGAGTGTTCGCGCACCTGTGGCAGATGGAGATGGAGGGGCCTGGGCCAGACACCTGCGGGACGCAGGCAAGAAGGGATTTATGTTACCACCGCCCCCAACCCCCCACCGCCACCACCTTCTGGGAGAAGCCAAACTACAGATACACACAGTTCTGGACCTGACCCAAGGACAGAGACCCAAAGTGCTGTGCCTGGGCCTAAAGCACCCTCCCCTTTCCACTAGGGACTCAGGCCCCCACCCCTACGCTAGCTGGACTGTGTGAGCATTTTTTCACTAGAGCGCCCCCTCCAGGACACTGGTGAGAATGCATCCCTCACAATCACACCCTCCCCATCTTAGCACTTCCTCAGGGCGGGGAAGGGCCTCCCCTCCACCCCGTCTTGAAAGGTGTCCCTCTCGAGAGATTGGTCAGTGGGTTGTTTTGTGAGAGTAAGCGGGAAGCGGGGCCTCCTGAGGGGACCGAGCTCCCGTCTGACTTCATCAGACTAGAAACTGAGCCACTCAGAACCTGATCCAATGTGGTTTTTTTTTCCAAACCAGTTTAATGAAAGTCAGTACCACCTGAAACCCAAGACTAGTGCACGTCCACAAGGCCTCCCAGGTGGCTCCTTGGACAGGGGCACTCTCTCTCCCTGAAGCCTTTCGGAACAAACATGGACAGGCTGGATGCACCAGGCCCTCGCTGGGCAAGACCAAAGGGCCACTCTGGAAAGCCTCCGGGCATCAATATTTCAAGGCTCTGGAGCTGTCTTTGTTTTTATGCAAATGGCTCGGCGGCCAGATGGGCGAGAGCGGGCAGCCCCTCCATCGCCAAGCTTGTCTCCTCCCAGCCCTGCCGACTGCCAGCCGCAGCCTGGCCTCTCCCTCCTCTGCAGAGCAGGCCACAGCCCTGTCCCGAACGCTGGGGGTCGCAGAGGGAGCCAGGTCGCTGTGCTGGCGGGGCGGGGTGGGGTGGGGGAGCCTCACAGGTGGAGGGACCTCAGTGTGCGAAGGGAGATCAGCCCATCACTTCGGTGCCAGGCCGGGCAGTGTACATGTTAATGCCCAAAGAACCTGTGAGGCCGGCAGGACAGAGCTTAGCGTCCCCAGATTGTGGATGAAAAGCTGAGGTTCTGGGAGGCTACGGAAATTGCCCGAGGTCATCCGGCCAGTTAGCGCAGGGTTGCTCCAGGAGCCGTCCCCGTCCAGTCCTGTCTCCAATCCGATACCACCGAGGGCCGTGATCTGCAGGCACTGCCTGCTCCCTGGCCCGGCCTGCCCACCAGCCACATGGGGCCAGCCTCTGTCCCCACAGCTGGACCCCCTGACCTTGCTAGCAGCCTCAGCCAGGCCACAGCTGAGCCCTGTCTGGTCCCCAGAGCCTGAGCCCTCGTCCAGGAACTTAGCCGTGGCCCCTTCCTCCAGCTCGGCGGCCTGCCTTGCTCTTGCCCGTTCTTGCCCCCCCGGGGTCAGGAGTGAGAGATGTCCCACTGCTGAGTCTCGCCTGGTGGCTCCGCCCAACACCATGACTCCCTGGGGCTCTGGGCTCTGCCCCAGGGGGACAGTGGCCTCCTGTGCCCAGCCTCCAGTGTCGGCCTCTTAGCTGGAGTCACACACCCTTCGGGCTCCTCAGCATGACATTCTTCCTGAGACCACTGCCAGCCTAACTCCCCTCCGTGGGTTTGGTCCCACCAGCAGGCTCGTATCTGTCCCTTCGGCCCCAGCATCCATAACTGTGCAAGGACAAGGCCCCAATCACAGCACTCAGTCCTGCTTGGCCCATCCCACACGTCCAGGGTCCAGGGCAATGAGGGGGATGCAAGCGGTACTCAGTGCCAGACCCTCCACGCACACAGCCCTAACCCCAGGGGCAGAGCCTGCAGGGACTGGTCGGCTCCCTGCGCGGTCACTAGGCTGGAGTCTGCTCAGCCAAAGGCTGCTGTGTGGTGGCCCTACCCGGGGAAATCGGGAGACCTGCCAGGAACTCCCTGGAGGAACCCTGGGCATGTCACAGCCTTCTATGTCTGTATCACTCAGAAGTCAGGATCGGTGACATCCAAGGCCCTTTCTAAGTGTCTGCATCTCTGAACCAGTTGTCACAACTCCTAGTCACCATCCTTCTTTCCTCCCCTCTAGGCCAGCATCTCAGTGAGGGGCATAAATGGCCACAGTCAGCATTGTGGGGGCCAGTGACCTTCACCAGTGACCTTCCCCAAGCCCAGAAGTGTCCTGCAGAGTCAGGACGCCACCTGGCCCTGATGCGGGACAGGGCTGTCTGCCCGGAGAAGGGGCTGCGGCAGACCTCTCCCGACACCTCCCGATTCCAGAACTTCGAATCTGTTTCCGCGCCTCACAGGAGAGGCAGGAGCAAACTCCCGAGGGCCTGTCCTGTGACCTCCATCTCTCCCTTGTATGATGACAGTCTAGCAAGGTAAACCTCGAACACCCCTGTGCAGAGGAGGGACTCGGGAAGGAAAAGAGCAAAGAGGTGTGGACCTGTGGCTCAGAGAGGCTCAGCAATGCCCCCGGGCCACACCGCTAGGAGCCCAGGCCTGTCTGAGTCCCAAGCAGCTCTCCATTGGATGACGCTTCCCTGAAGGGACCTGGACATCGAGCATCCTGTCCGTGGGATGTTTCTGAGCTTGGAGTTTGCAGGTGAGCCAGGCTTCCGCGTGCATTTAGCCTTCCTTTGCAGGTGCTCTTTTGCCTATGCCCGGAATGCCCTTCTCATACCTTCTTCTCGGTGTCGGGAGACCCCGCTCGTCCTACGAGACTCAACCCAGGCTGCTCCTGAGAGTGAGCTCTCCCCTCCTCTGTGCTCCCACAGCACGCATGTCTATGTCCCACCCCCGCGGCTCCCCCGCAGCCGGCTCAGAGCTGGGTGCTGTGCGTCCAGCAGCCATCCAGTCCTCTCCGCCCCCTGGGAGGTAGGTCCTGATATGTCCGTCTTACAGTCACACGTCCGCACCTTTTTGCCGTTGGCCTGTCCACCCACTGCTTCTCTGTCTCCACCACGGAGCACTATGCAGGGCACACAGCAGGTGCTGAGCGATCCCCACTTGTAGGAGAACCTGTTTGCCCCGCTATCCTCAGTGCTGAGAGATGGAGCAGGTCCTGGCCAGGAAACGTGAGCCTGGGCCACTCAGGTCAGAGGGGCGCAATTTCCTATTCACTTGCACCCTTTGGCCCCCCTCCCCCACCCGGGACGCCTCTCTCTCTCCTTCCCTGCCAGGTCTAGTCCCGGGGTACACGGTGGTGGTGGCAGAGGCTCCCCTGAGTACACACAGCCCTGCTAGTCCTTTTGCCCCAGAAACTGGAGCGCGGGAGTTTAGGTCAGAAGGGCAAGTCCAGGCCAGAGCCCGAGAGGCCCCGGGAAGTGATAAGGGAGTTTGTTTTTCGAGGCTCAGTGTCCATTCGATCAGGTGGAGGCCCCCGGCCCCGGCCCCTGCTCCTGGCTGGTGTTGGTAACGGAGCCGGAGGTCGGAGTGGAGAGCAAGGAGATCAAGTTCATGGGCAGGGACCAAACTGGACTGCGTCACTGACCCGCACGCTGGGGAGAAGGGGCCGGAGGATGTGTCCCAGGGAGCGGGGGGCCAGGGTGACTAGGGGGTCGGACCTCAACGGGGCAGCGTGAGAAGCAGTTAGGACTGCAGCCGGGGGTCAGGCTGCGCTCCCGGGCCCTGGGGCGGCTCCCGGGAGCAGGGGAATCAGGGGCCCCTGCCTCCCCTCTGCCTCGGGCAGAGCAGCTTCTGCGTGTTTTATGGGTTGGACGTTCGTGCAGAATTTCCTTTGAAGTGAGGAGGAGGACTCACTTGCCCTGGACTGTGAATGCCCTGTGTCTGGGCCTCAGTGCCTTCTGCCTCCCTGTCGCCCCGCGGGGTAAGGACACTACCAGACGCCCCAGACGTCTGCGGCATCCTTCTACAGCGTGCGCGGCCTGTGTGGACACTCCCCGACACACGCCGTCTCTCCCAGCACCCCGCACTCGTCTTCAGCAAGTCACTCTTCCGGGCTTTCACGCCATCACACCGAAAGGTCCCTTGTCCGGGGACCACCTTCGTCACTTCTGTGTCCTTTTCTAGGCCTCAGAGTTCCTTGAGCTCAGATGCCACCTCACCAGGGAGCCCCCCCTGACTTCCTCAGGGAGAGCGAGTCCCACCAACACCCACCCACCCCCCTCCCACCCGCGGCTGGCACGGCTGCACACCTGCCACGCAGAGCTGGAGTCTGCAGGTCTAGGTTCACCTTTCAGCTCTGCCCTCTCCAGAACCAGATGACTGTGAGCAAGCAAACATCCCTGTGACTTGTGTCTCCAAACTTGGGGCAACACTCACACCTGCTGCTGTTGCGGGGAGGAGCAGATGAGACCTGCCCGAAGCAAGAGAACCTGGGCCTGGCAGGGTGAGACCCCAGCAGATGGTGCCTCGTGGGCCAGCACCCAGGCTTGTCTCCTGCCCCTGCCCCGCTCCTCGGGGTGTCCCTTCACACACACCAAGGACATTTGTGTTTTTGTCTCAATTTACTCCTTGGGCACAAATGACGGATCCCTGTACCAGTGAGAGTTAGCGAAGAGAGGCAATGCTGGGGAGAGAGAAAAAAATGAGAAAGGTGGTTTTTTAAATAGCGTCGCAGCCATCAGGAGTCTTGGTTTTGCTACCCATAGAAATGCCGGTGGTTCTAGGCACCCCAGTGTTCACAGCAGCGCTATGTGCGACAGCCAAGGGCTGGAAATAGCCCAAGTGCCCTTCAGTAGATGAGTGGATCAAAAAACTGCGGTGCGTTTACACAACGGAATACCACGCAGCAGAAAGAAAGAAGGAGTTCCCATCCTTCTGCATGGAAGGAGCTGGAGAGTAGCATGCTAAGTGAAGTAAGCCAGGCGGAGAAAGACAAATACCACACAATCTCACCTATCAGTGGGACCTAATGAACAGAACAAACGAGCAAAATAGAACGAGAGGCAGGGAAACGAGGAACAGCCTGGCAGGGATCAGAGGGGCGGGGGGAGAGGGGATAAGGGAGGGAAGAAGGGGAAGGGACTAGCGGAAGAACAAGTGTGAACGACCCATGGACTTGGACAACAGGGTGGGGACTGGCTGTGGGAATGGGGGGTGGGGGGCCTGGGGAGGGGAGAGCAATGGAGGAAAATTGGGACAACTTTAACAGAACAACAATAAAAAGATTTCCTGAAAAAATTTAAAAAATTAAAGAAGGAAATGCCGGTGTTTGTGGTGTTGTATTGCTTAGCTGGGACTCTCGGGGCCCCACCGTGCCTACAGGCTGCCTAGCCAGCCCTCCGTGAGAAACAGAAAGGTTTCTCTCCCAGGAGGGCCCGAATACCCGCCAGGAGAGGCCCCGGGGGAGGTACGCCCCCTCCCCGCCCCTGCACGTGGAGCCCTGGAGGCCGAAGCCCTGTGTCCCTCCGCCACGCCCCCATGCTGGCACTACTCCACGTGCTCCGCCCGTGGCCATCAAACCACACGCACGGCTGCGAGGCGTGTGCTGTTACCCTCATCCTCACGGTATAGATGAGGAAACGGAGACCCAGAGAGGTTGGGTGCTTTGCCCGAGGTCACACAGCTGGTCGCTGAGCCTAGATGTGGACCCCGGCAGTTGGCTCTAGAGCCTGTGCTGAACTATTGTGTTGTGATGTGAGTGACCAGCCAGGAAATGTTGTAAAACGCAATGTCCCGTCTTATAACACCAGTGCAGTTCCATTCCAGCTCTGTGCCTCTCCAAAGAGAGGCCCTCGGGACAGACGCCCCTGAGGCCAGAGAGCACAAGGCTGTCCCCCGTGGGGACGAGGGGCCCTCTCTCTGCAGTGTCGTCCCTGGTCCTAGCTCTCCTCTAGCCCACGGCCATCCCAGAAAACCTGAAGGGTGTCTGGTTGGAGCTGGAGAACGGGCCCTGTCCCCAGTAGGTCAGGCCAGGTTCTGTCCCCCAGGTCCAGTGGGACTTAAGCCAGCCCCCTGCTGCACCCCTGCTCTGGCCCTGCTCAGAGGCATGTGGGAGAGGCCAGGACAATGCCTAGGTCCCTGTCACAAGAACCTCAGTGCCAGGGGCCTGTCGCTGAGGAGCACAGCAGAACCAGGCCAGGCCAGGCTCCACCCCCCACATAAAGGCCAGGTGCCCTACGGGCTGGAGGTAATGCTGGGAGGCTTGAGCCCACCACCGCCCCCACCCTCAGTGCCTCATGTGCCCACTGGCTTTCAGGAAACGGCCCCTGAATCAGCAGCGAGCCCGCCCAGGCCTGGGTCGGCGTCTGACCTGTGCACCTTCCACCACGAAGCTGCAGCGTCGCCCCGTCCCAAGCTCACTCTGCCCACTCGGCATCAATGCCCTGCACCCTCCGCCCTGCACCTGCCCGCGGACCCTGACCGATCCGCTCTCGGCTTCCTCTGGAGAGAAAGAGAGACAGCAAGGGCGATCCTGTTTCACAGCCGGATCAGGTGTCTGAATCCAGGCATCGGCTGGCAGGCTTCTCCCTGCCAGAGCTCCTGCCTGCCCGACACCAGCGGGTCCTCGGCCATGGACAGCTGACCCGGCCGGAGCCCCCACGGGCCCCGCCAGGAGCACCTTCTCCTCCACCGCCCGCTGGTGAGTCGTTGGCCATGTTTTTCTCTCTGGCCCACACTTCCGTCTCTTTAGCTGGATCTTAACCGCCATCTCAAAGGGCCCCACGCACTTTTCTCCCACAGCCCCCTCAGCATTCTGGGGAAATTCAGCTGGGAGCGTGGCAACAAGCAGGAGCTACCCATGCTCAGTTCCCAGCATGCTCTTAGGGAGACACGTTATTCTCATGGTCCACATTCCTAGCTCATGTGGCTCGGAGCCTTCTAGAATACCAGTTTCAATCCCCCACCGAAGCCTGGGCCTTGTCTTTGCTCCAGAAGCAAGCTGCCCTCAGGCCCCCACCCACTCTGACCATTTCAGCTCCGGGAGCTCTGGAGCCCGGCTGGGTGCAAGGAGGCCCCAGCGTCCCCGCTGCTTGGGGGCCCAATGGGAGCCCGTGGAGGCCCAAGCCCGGAGGCAGACGCAGAAGGACTGATGCCGAAGAGCAGACTCTGACTCCCGTGGGACTTTGTCAGGCACCCAGGCCGCTTCTACCACCCACCCCCACAGCCCGGCGTGTTCCCGTCCACAAATGACTCAACTGCCATTCCTAGAGGATCTTCTCTGGGCAAGGCGGCACAGTAGGTACGGGGTGGCCCAGACTAGAAACCCATCACCCAGTCTCTCTGTAGACACTGTTATTACCCCAGGACCCGGGGCACAGAGAGGCAGAGTGGCTTTGCCAGGGTCGTACAGCTCAATACACTACATCCTGGAACGTAGATTTGGGGTGGTTCCTTAGGGCACGGACCCAAGAAAATAACTCGATATTGGGGGTGCTTGCAGAAAGGAGAGGCAGGCATTTGGCGTTTTGTTGTTCGGTGTCAACATTTCACTGCAAGACCTGCTTCCCCAGCCCCGGGCTGACTGTACAGGAAAGGGAGGGGAGGGGGAAGGTACGGTGGGTGACTGTCAGATGGAGTAGGGTCCCCCCCAGCCCCGCTCCAGCCCCCTGAAGGACACCACATGGGGCCACACACCCCAGGTTGGCTGCAGACACTGGATGAGGCCGGGGTCCTGCCACTGCTTGGCGGGGAAAGAGGGGCACACAGTCCCAGGCTGAGGGTGGCAGGGGCTTTGATCTGGGTGTGCAGGAAGTGCTGGAGGCCTTGTGCAGGGGTGACTGGATGCACCTGTGAGCAGGAGCACCTGGTCACCACGTGGGGCGGCCACGGCAGCAATCCAGGTAGGAGGGAAGGTCTGAGCAGACCGGCAGTGCGAGATGGGGGCTGGGCAGCGGTGAGGAGACGGGACCTCAGGATCTGGAAACCGATGGGGTGTGAAAGCTGGGGAGAAGGATGCCTTTCCCTGAACAGAGAACGGGACCTGGGGAGATGAAGCGGGGGATGAAGAAGACAGCATGAGCTCAGACTCAACAGGAACGCCAAAGGAAGTCCCGGTGAGGCTCTCAAAACCAGGCCCGGGCCGGGCGGCCAGGCCGGGCTCCTGAACACACTGGGACTGACCTTCACTAGCGCGTTCACTCCTCTCGTCACCTCGACAGCCTGTGACCTGAGGCACCCCCCCTTTTACAGGGGAAGAAACTGAGGCCCAGGTTAAGTGACCTGCCCAGGTCTAGTGGGTCGCGGTGGCACGTCTAGGCCTGTGGGCTCCAGAGTCAAGGCTGTAACTACGGTTACAAGCCCACAGGAAGGCGGGCCCCGCGAGTCCTGCCTCCCAGGGCAGAAGTGTCCCGCAGGGCCAGGCAGGGGCTGCTCCAGCCTCCACAAGGAAGCGCGGTGAGACTGCGCACCCCGCTGCTCCCCTGGAGCGAGCGATCCCGTGACTCTTCTTTCCAGCGTCTGCTGCTCCTGCTCAGGTTTGAAACAAAAGCACTCTTGTCACTCCGTCTCTCTAAGACGAGGGCTCTGTCCTTGAGCCGTCCCCGCAAGGAGAGAGACAGACAGCCCCCGCTGTGCCCGCCCCAGTCTGACAGGGAAGAAGGCCGCAGCCTTCCCTGTCTCCTGTCACCTGGTCCCAGTGACAGGACCTCCTCCTGTTCCAAGAGGCAGACAGACTAGATGGGGGAGGGTCGGGGCCACCTGGATAGACATCTGTGAACCAGGATGGGGCCTGGGGCTGCAGGTGTGTGCACGGAGCCCACAGGTGTCTGCCTATTTGCGCACAAGCACACGTCTGTGCACGTGACCGGGTGTCCTGGTAATTTCACGTGCAGCAGGTGTGTGTCCGTGATGACATATGTGAGTGGGCCCTCGCCGCCATCTTGGTGGCATGTCTGAGTGTGTGTCTGTACATGTCGCACATCTATGTGGCTGTTTGTGCACCCATGTCCCTGTGTGTTGTGTGTATGGGTCCCGGGCACGGTCCTGGGCTGCATGGGAAGGGACCACACGCAGCGGTGGGTCTGCCGTGGTGGGGCTGACCAGGAAAAAGCTTGGCTTTGGAACTAGAAAACTTGGGTTTGAGTCATGACATTGTCGCCGAGAAGCGGAAGGACCTGTGTACAGTCTCACCCCTTGCTAGACCTTAGTCTCCTCTTTTGTTACGTGGGGATAATGAGCCCCGCCATGCTCAGACCCTGTGCGGGAGTGCTCGGCCAGCCTGCGTGTAGGGCACAGGGCGCCCGGAGGAGGCAGCTTCACCACAGGCGGAGTGGCTGAGCTTTCAAGCCACACAAGGCGTCCCCAGGCTCCGATGGCCCCAGAGCCATCGGTCCCCAGGCATCCAGGCAGGCTCATCCAGAGCAGGGACAGCCTCTGAAGGGCTGGGCTGCAGCACCCGTAGGTGTGTCACTCCACAGTTTACTAGTTCCGGGCGAGGGAACAAAGAAACGGCCACCCCACCCCAAACACCAGCCCATGGTGCCACCGATACACGCATTCGCTGTGCACCAGCGTTCGCTGAGTGCCTGTTTTCCGCTGCGAATTTCCTATGTGGTGTCACTTCCTCACCACCTGATCAGGAAGCAGGTACCAGGAAGGCCACCTGGCCTGGGTCACCTGGACCATCCTCTGCTGTCCGGCCCTAGGCCAGCCTAAGATCGGCCTTCCAGCCACTCCTCCTTCCACGGTCCTCTCCTTCACTCAGCAGCGGGCAGCAGGAAGTGACCCTGTACCAGGCCCACCTTCCGGCCCCTCGTCCCCCATCTGCCGCCAGCCCTGTGACATCTGAGCTCACCCTCTGCACAGCTGTGCCGTCCTCGTCCCTGGGGCCCTCCAGGCCCGTGTGCAGTACACACCATTCTCTTTGCACAGTGATTTCTTTCATCGGTTCTTGGACTCAGAGATAGCTCTCCTGTCACCTGAATGCGTCGGGGGGTGAGGTTGCTAAGCAACCAGAGGCCAGTGGTGGGAAAGGCCGGGGAGGGGCTCAGGACACTGATGCCCCGAGTAGCTCTGTGACCTTGAGAGGCCAGGTGGACAGCTTGGCCCTCACACAGATGGCCCTGGAACAGCTGCCCTGGGAGGGGCACACAGTGGAGCCCACCAGAGACCTGTGTGCAGGAAGTGCCTGTCCACCATAAAGCCACAGGTGGCAAACAGGAAGTGCTACAGAGCACGGGGAGTGGCTGGGGCCTCTGGGGACCACACAAGGCAGCCAGGGAAGCTTCCCAGGACCTATGGGCCCGGAAATGAGAGCAGCTCCATCTAGGAATGCCTACTGTGTGCCACACGCCCTAGTCACAACACACATCATCTCCTCCCCCCGACCCAGAACCCCGAGGGAAGGTGTGATCAGACCCATTTAGAGAGGAAGACAGCAGAGCTTGCAGAGGCAGTGACTGGCCCAAGACCACATGCCCAGTGAGCACAGAGCGGAGATCCAACCCCAGGCCTGTCTTAGGGGAGGGAGGGAAGTGGTGTTGCCTCACTGGGTCCGTGCATGGACCAGCCTGCCCCATGTGCAAAGATGGCAGGGCTCTGGGAGAAGACACGTGGATCAAACAACCTGCCAAAGCCCTGCTTGGGGGTTCTCAGGAGAGCAAGGTCACCCTCTCCTGGTGTTTTTAGGGGGAGGTCATCTTCAGGTGACGTTAGACCTGCATGAATAGTGGCCTGGAGGGAGGAAAATACAATGAAGCTCAGAAGGGAAAAGAGGTTGTTTTAACCCAGCGCACAGTCTCGGCTGGCACGGTTCCAGGCAAGCGCTGCGCGTCTGAGTGGAGTCAGACTTGGTAGAAGACCCCCGAATGTGATGCTCCCGGCAGCTGCGGAGGAGAGTCCCGCCTTGGGTGCTGGCGAGCCCGTGGGAGCCTTAGACTGCGGGCAGAGGAGAAGGTGCAGGACTCAGGGGGCCCACAAAAGACTCCACGCCTGCGGGCAGAGCACAGTCCAGGACCCTGCTCAGCGCGATGGGAGGGGGGCCCCCACACACCCCAGCCCCGCAGCTCCACCTTCACCGAGGCACCCCACACACCCAGAGCACCCCACGCCTCCCAGGGGCCGGGAGGGCAGCTGGGAGAGCCAACTGCAGTCGTGGCTCACACGATGGTGCTCACTTAGTGCATTATTGTCACGCAGTTCTGAGATAAGCAGACACGAATGTGGGCTCACTTTGGAAAGACCGCAGCGCTGCAGGCTGTCCTTGTCGTCTGTCTGTCTGTCTGTCAGGGAAACTGCTCCCCGGGCTGGGACCCTCAGCCCCGCCAGCCTGCCTTCAGTGTACTGAGGCTGAAACGAAAGCGTGAGCAGACCTGAGGGAGGGACCCCGGCCTACGTCTGCGGGTGTCCAAGCCCGGCGTCACACTCTCCTTAACCACTCCCCCAACACACACACTCATACTTCCCACCTGCCTAAGATGAGTTTTTAAAACTCAAATCATTCCCCACAAACATCCTGGACATTAACTGCTAAGTAATTTTAATTTAATCTTTAAATAGAAGAAATGTCAGCTTCCTGCTTCATTGTGGCCTCAGTGTGCTGTGATGTACGGGGACCCCCTGGGCTGGCGGAAGTTCTCTTTCCCAGGCTCTTTCTGTGCAATCCCTTCTAGTCGCTTGTATGCGCAGACTCGGGGTGAAAACCGATCCCAAGGGCGGAATGTTGCCCAAACAGCCATGAGGTTTCTTCCCCAGCCAAACACAAATCATTCCTTAATCCAATGACGTGCCTTATATCAATGACCAAGGGCCAGCCGTCCCCGGTCCCAGCTCCAATTTGATGGACTTCCTCTCCACAGCTCGCAGCAGGCCAGGAAGACTGAGCGTCTTCATGCCGCTTCCCTGAGTCCCCTAGGATGGATACATGCGGCTGGAAGGAAATGGAGGTCGCTCTGGTGGATTTCGATAACTCAGACGAAATCCAGGACCAGCCAGGCTACCCCACAGACTTCAACCCCACCGGCCCGAGAGGCCGGCCTGGGAGCAGCCCCTTCTCCAACTGGAGGGTCCTCATCAGTGACAGCACCGGCCACGAGACAGCCTTCTGCAAGCTCCCCGGTGACTTGCCGGACCCCCCGGAGCCCGAGCCAGCGGCCATGAATGAAGGGAACCAGCGGGTGATCATCAATATAGCTGGACTGAGGTTCGAGACCCAGCTCCGGACCCTCAGTCAGTTCCCAGAGACGCTGCTGGGGGACCGGGAGAAGAGGATGCAGTTCTTCGACTCCATGAGAAATGAGTATTTCTTCGACAGGAACAGGCCCAGTTTCGACGGAATCCTCTATTATTACCAATCTGGGGGCAAAATCCGGCGCCCGGCCAACGTCCCCATCGACGTCTTCGCCGATGAGATCACCTTCTACGAGCTGGGCAGCGAGGCCATGGACGAGTTCCGGAATGACGAAGGCTTCATCAAAGACCCCGAAATACCGCTGCCCACCAACGACTTCCACCGGCAGTTCTGGCTCCTCTTCGAGTACCCAGAGAGCTCCAGCGCTGCCCGCGGCGTGGCCACGGTCTCCGTGCTGGTGGTCATCATCTCCATCACCATCTTCTGCCTGGAGACCCTGCCCGAGTTCCGAGAGGACCGGGAGCTGAAGGCGGTGAGAGAGCCCAGCCTCAGCGCCAACAAGACCGCCCTCTCCCCCTCCCTGTTCACCGACCCCTTCTTCATGGTGGAGTCCGTCTGTATCTTCTGGTTCACCTTCGAGCTGGTGCTCCGGTTCGTGGTCTGCCCCAGCAAGACGGGCTTCTTCAAGAACATCATGAACCTCATCGACATCATCTCCGTCATCCCCTACTTTGCCACCGTCCTCACGGAGCTGGTCCAGGAGACGGAACCGACCGCCCAGCAGAACATGTCCCTGGCCATCCTGCGGGTCATCCGGCTGGTGCGGGTCTTCCGCATCTTCAAGCTCTCGCGCCACTCCAAGGGGCTGCAGATCCTGGGGCAGACGCTGAAGGCGTCCATGCAGGAGCTGGGGCTGCTCATCTTCTTCCTCTTCATCGGGGTCATCCTGTTCTCCAGCGCCGTCTACTTCGCCGAGGTGGACGAGCCGGAGTCCCACTTCTCCAGCATCCCTGATGGCTTCTGGTGGGCAGTGGTCACCATGACCACCGTGGGCTACGGCGACATGTGCCCCACGACCGCAGGGGGCAAGATCGTGGGCATTCTGTGTGCCATCGCCGGCGTCCTGACCATTTCCCTCCCGGTGCCTGTCATTGTCTCCAACTTCAACTACTTCTACCACCGGGAGACTGAGAACGAGGAGAGGCAAAACATCCCGAGGGAGATCAACAAAATCCTCAACAGCGCGGACTCGAGGAGGGGCAGCACCGGCTCCCTCAGCAAGGGCAACGGCGGCTGCTCTGCAGGGAAGTCTGGGGAGTGACCTGTCCCGAGCTTCCTGGCCCCTGTGTCTCTCTGTCTCTCTGTCTCTCTGTCTCTCTCCCTCCCCCCGCCTCTTGCTCTCTGTTTTTCCAAAGACCCACACAGACTGTTGGTGTGACCAACGGACTGTCTTTGACTGCAAGCTGTTTTAATAAACGTGTTCTGCTGCTGCGTTTTCTAAGTCGTTTCTTGTCAGCCCACTGCAGGGAGAGTTCCTTCTCCTCTCCGGAGAGGCGGGTACTTCGCGTCCTTGCTCCTCGCCTGCGGTTCCGAGCCCACCAGTTTCAGCTTCGCTTGGGTGCGCCAGGAGAGGCGGAATCCAGGCCCCACCCAGACCCACTGATTCAGAATCTCCGCACAGCCTGGGAAGACCGTGTCTGCCTGGTCCCGGCTCCTCGGTTCCTTCCTCGAACAGAAGCATATCTGGGTGCTCTTCCCCCGGTGCCTCTCCCTGAAGTGACGCACAGGCTGGCGGCACCCAGCGCGGGCCTCCTGTGAAGAGGAGGGGGAAGCGTCCACATCCAAGCCCCGGAGGTTTGGCCCAAGAAAATTGTCACGGCCACTGCCCTGAGGTTTGGCCCAAGAAAATGGTCACGGCCACTGCCCTGGGGTTCAGCTCCCTTTGAGTCGTCAGGAATTGACCCGTGGGGCAGCTGGGGCGGAGGCAGCAGGGTGCTAGGACATGTGCCCGGAGACCAGGCCTCCCCAAGGAGGGTGGCCGTGGCAGGCCCCCTGAGGAACTGCCCTGTTGGGAGAAGGCCCCGCTCAGCCCACCCCGCTCCCAGGAGGAGGGAGTGGAGTTGGGCATCCCCAAAAGCAGGGAGGGAAGGAAGGACATCTGCACCCTGTCCTTCCCCGCTCACGTCCTCAGGTAAGGAGGCCCCGGCCTTCCTTGGGCCCAATACTCAACATCTGGCCACACCTCACAGGTGACAATGGCCCCAGATCACTGCACAGCTCCACCTCACGAGACCCAAACCGCAGCCCACGACACACAACCCCGGGAACACGCCCAGCCCCACGCACGGCCCTGCAGGACACAGTCCTGCGGCCGCAGCGCCACTCTGCACTATGCCCAGGAAGCGGGTCGGGTCTTCAGGCTGGTGCCAGGGCGTGAGGCTGCGGGAGCTCCCCTGCCCCTGCCGCCAGCGGGGTGCCCTGCCCTGCACACCAGCACTGAGTCAGCTCTTTCTTCCCCAGCAGCCCGGGGCGATGGGCTCTGGGGGCCCCTCCCCGCCTGTCTACCCAGACTCCTGTGTGCCACAAGATCTGATGTCAGCCCCCTTTGTAAGCTTCCCAGGGGGACACCTGAGCCTTCACAAGGCCGCCCTTCTCCACCTCCCAGGGCAGCTGGGCCTCTGCCAGACGCCATACGCTGCCCCAGCCTGGTCCCCTCAGCGGACGCCTGCTCCCGGGAAGTCCTGCTCAGGCCACCTTCACACCAGGGACGAGGCCCCCCCTTTACCCCCGTTTCCCTCCTTATGAGATCCTGGGGATGGGAGGGAAGGGGGTACCCAAGGCGCCCCTGCCCCCCTCGGCAGCTGTCCAGCCTCCTAGAAAATCAACTGCATTCGCCCCATGCAGGGAAGCTCTCCAAAGACCTTTTGAAGTGAGGGAGGAAGCTGTCCTGGTCTCCCCAGAAGCCACGGCGTGCCCTGGCTGCAGATCCTGGAGGCAGGAGAGCGGCTGCCTCAAACGCAGGGATGAAAAGGGACAGGGGGCGGGAGGGGGCGGCAGGGACTGGGAGGGGGGCAACAGGAAGATCAGACAAACTTTTGTTACTGCCTCTCAGGGTACGCAGGGGCAGGAAGTCGCCCGCGAAATGTCACCAGATAATGAATGCTGCTTCGCTGTCACTGAGGCGTCGTCTGTCAGATGCATGCGGAGAGGGTGACAGCGAACCTCATCAGGAATTCTGGGTGGATCTTCTCTCTCCTGAGCCAGCGGGGCCAGGGCCAGGCCCCTCCTTCCCAGCGCCAC